>JAAXOA010004503.1:0-10226 GCA_036561885.1 Salina celebensis
ACTTTCTCCTTTGGTGGAAAGATGAAACTGGTCGAGCAGTACATTTAGAACACACATTGTACATGATTACATTACACATGGCCAGTTTTTGTGTATTATTTGTTGATGGTGGTGGCGATAGCACTTTGTGCTTGGACGGACGCTACCTCTGTGGAATATAGAAGCGGCAGAGGAGACTTCACATGTCACGACCTTTTCTCTGGCGACTTTCGCTTTCCGATGGCATGAATGGATGGCCCTATCTGTTCTGACCAGGCCAACGAAAAACTCGCAGCTAATGGATATGACATGGGGTAGGCTAAGCCTATTATATACTTGCTCTTACGTGAGCACTTTTGATGTGCTATTTTTGGTAGGAAAAAAGAGAAATTCTACAGTTGCAGCTGCCACTATTATTGTAATAATATGCGGCGGAGCATGAGGTTGAATACGTGATTTGGGGATGCTATCTCTCTCACGGCATATGGTGTTTAGCTAAGCAAAATGATTCTAAAGGAAAAAGTCATGGATATGCATGTGGGAAAATAAAGAAGTATCATCATCATCCAACTTGATCCAACCTTAGCGAATACGACAGGCAACTATTTCTGTTGTACCCAAAACTTTCTCTTTTTCCATTGAATGGAAAACGAGCTTGTGGAGCAATTACCACAAAAGCAGAACAGACAACAGAACCAGGATCAGTTGTGAGGGAAAAGCGAAGGAGAAAACAGAAAGTCACATTTGAACCGGGATGGCATGCATTGTGATTGTAATACAATGTGAAAGTCCCATAATCTACATTTAAAACATATGTATGCAATGCAACTGTTCTCGAAACTGTGTAATAATTTTTTATAGTAAGTGACTCATGTAAATTCATGTGAACGTAGGAAAATTTTGGGAGAAAAGCGAACATAATCATATGAAATGGAACTACATTATTTACAAGTTAGACATTAGAGACAGAAAAAAACAGTAAGTTGGAAATTGCAAATAATTTTCTTTCGTTGTTCCCTCTCATCTCTTTCTATCCTGATTGCGTGTGCGAGCTTGGAAAGTTTTTTTTTTTTTTATTAAGAGGAAAGCGGAAAAAATCATAAATGATGTTATCAGTTTTCTGCCTCATGATTTCATCCTTTTCCTCTCCAACCCTTCTCTGACAAAGACACTAATGCATTTGGCATTTTGTTACTTTGCATATAACATCATCTTGTTCTATAAATGAGGCTACATTATAACCAGAGAGTTTCTGTAAATGAAAGAATTTCCTAATAATAATGATAATATTTTATTACAGTGCATGGTGCTCTTTTTTGTTTCCCGTTTGGGAATAGGCCCACCCTGGCTATATGTACATATATGCAGTTCCTCTATGATTTTTTTTTATATTCAGCCTTGGATCGAAAATGCGATATTTTTGTTCAATTAATCTATAGGAAGCAGAGAGCATCCTGCGCAATTGGTAGATTCTATTCAGCCTTGGATCGAAAATGCGATATTTTTGTTCAATTAATCTATAGGAAGCAGAGAGCATCCTGCGCAATTGGTAGTAACATCACCTCCTGCCAGGCCCAACATTTTCTCATTCTCCCTATTAAAATTCTTGTGTTGTAGTGCAACTTATTATGCGTTTATTGCTTTGGAATACCTGCATGAGTTTGGAGTTGACATAAAGCAGGCAATATAGTAGAAAAGATTATAAGAGGAAAAATATTTCTTTTCTCGTCTGTTGCGTGCAAACGAAAGATATTTTGTGGCTGACTGGAAAATAGGTAAAAAGAAAACATTTGCCACGCCAGCGTGCATGTTGTGGCGTTGAGTGCCGAGCTGCGAGATAAGGAATACAAACGGTGTGGCTGTTATATATGACGATGATAAAAATTGATCACTATAAACGATTCCTTCTGATTATACGTAACACAGTTTTCTATGCTGATATAAACGATTTGCATCTTTCCAAGGCGAAACGGTGGCAAGCCCATTTCACTTTTAATCGGAAAACCGTTTTTTTCTAGTATTGCACTGGTGTGGTGAAAGTATGCGCGAAATCGTTTAGAACATTCTATCTGACTTTTTCCCCTTTTCTTCATGTGAATCCTACGTGTGAAAGGGTCGTGTTGCTATGGTATACAATGGTGTTTCGTAAGGCAATGTACAGGGTGAGTCAAAAAAATGTACCCCAAAAGAAAAATTAATAACTTTCGAACTATTTGTCAGTGAAGAACAACGTTGGTATCATCCTGTAGAGGAAGAATGGGAGTTTTTTTTGACACAGTATACAATGGTGTTTCGTAAGGCGATGTAGAAGCAGTAAGGCTTATTATAAAACGACAGGGAACCGTCTAGAAATAAAATACGTAGTAAATGTTTATTGAGGTAATGAGTTATGCAGAAAGAAAAAAAAACAAGAATGTGAAGGACCAAACTAAAAAAAAGAAATAAAAAGTATACGAAAGCACGCACCTTTTTTAGACACTTTCAAACATTCTTCGTTTGAAAATACAGCAGTAGTAGTATGTATATCATATACCTATATTCATTGTGTCTATGCATATTATTCATTACGCAAACAGAAAAAAGAAAATATATGATCATGCATGAATGACTTATAAAACGAAGCGTAAACACATAACTTATCAGGATTTTTATTTATTCCGACATGTCATGACATTTTGCCTCGCAGGGCTGCAGTAGACGGGAATGTTTGAAATGGACACGGAAACTATTTGGAGAAACGGTATTTTCTTTTGTAAGAGCTGCTAATAAAAACAATAAAATACTTACTTGTCTAAAAAAAGAACAAGGAAACAAAGTTGCAGTTGTAAAAATTGAGGAAGAAAAGAGAAATATGGGTGCAGCATGCACAACAGCTACTCGTTTGCCCTTTTGTCTTTCCACTTTGAGTGCGCTGAGAGGAGTGTATAGTTTTGTCGATTCATTGTTTTTAGCCGGTAGGTGATTTGTCATTCCTCAGGAAAAACAGGAGGAAAACACTGTTTCCGGGATTATCTAAATGGAGCATGTAACTTTGCCTGCAAAAGTGCATAAAGCATTCCATTATAAGAGACAAAATGTTATGCAGGACCGAACCCGGTATGAAAGTGTTTGACTTTCAGACAAACAAAGTGGAAAGTCAATTGTCCTTGATCATGAAAAATCATTTTTACAGCATAACACTACAATAACATTATCACATAATCATCCGTCAGCTCTTAGTTATCACAAGTTTTTGTATTTTTTCCTTTGCCACACCGTTGCAAACAGTTTTTACTCATTTTTGATTATCATCGCATGCACGTTGTAGTACTGCCTACAGCATATTACTTGTGCGCGTTGATTGGAAACGGTTCAGTATGCATGTAAACTGAGGAAAGGCGTGGTTCTGAAATGAACAAAGATACGGATTAGCCTGTCCTTGGAAATTCGATATGTCACCATACTTTATCGACGAAAGTTATGAAATAATTATTATATCAGCACCACAACCTGTCGTCGGCAATTTTTTATAGCACATTGAGAAATCGATACCTTGTTGTGAGAAATGAAAACATAGCCTGTGGGGAGACTAATGATCTTGCAAACGTAAATGTTCTACTATATACTATATTATAGTAAACCAAATACTCTTTCAAATGACACTTATTGTACACTCTTTACATTAATCGTAAATTTACACAACCAGACAGATTAGCTTACGATCTATTGGCTACGTAACCCATTTCATAGTCATAGATTGATCAATGGAAACACTTATCAAGAAAAAAATTAAACAACTTTTCGATAATCAACGTAAAAATGCTTGATTTTGCAAGGATTTGCAAATATTGGAGTTGTGTTTCCTGCCAAAACAATCTCCCCTGATGGATGGGTATACATCATGAAGCGAACCTATCTGTGATTAAATGCATACTTATGCTAAACAAACAGATTAGCTTACAGTCTATTGGCTACGTAACCCATTTCATAGTCATAGATTGATCAATGGAAACACTTATCAAGAAAAAAATGAAATAACTTTTCGATAATCAACCTAAAATGTTTGATTTTGCAAGGATTTGCAAATATTGGAGTTGTATTTCCTGCCAAAACAATCTCCCCTGATGGATGGGCAGACAGCATGAAGCGAACCTATCTGTGATTATAAATGCATACTAATGCTAATGCCTCACATTCTACAGCAAAGTGTGTAAATATTTTGCGTACTGGAGAGCCAAACTCAATTTTTATGAAACTAGAAATTGACGAAATAATGCTAATAGGCAGTACTTTTAATAGTCTTCTGAAACATCTACGTAGTAATAACAGAACCACATGGGAATATTCCCAAGATAAAAGCCATAAATAATGGCACGTTAGTTATTTTGCTCATGCATACACCTTTGATTGAACAAAACTCTTTCAGCGTTATAAAACGACCGAACAAAAATATTATTAAATGTACCGTGCACATTTCATATTGCGTATAGCTCGGAAGACTCCATTCCACACTTATACACTATACATTTTTGCAATCCTACATCTTTTATATTATGCGAGACGTTGTATTATTGTAAGCCTCTTCATGTAGAACAAAAATATTATTAAATGTACCGTGCACATTTCATATTGCGTATAGCTCGGAAGACTCCATTCCACACTTATACACTATACATTTTTGCAATTGCAATCCTACATCTTTTATATTATGCGAGACGTTTTATTATTGTAATCCTCCTCATGTCGATTTTGACATGATGGGTGAATGAAACTTCACGTGTCAGTAAATTGGATAATTAAACGACGAGTAAATGTGCACAGATACACGGTTCCCTACGCTACCATAATATATTATTCGTGATATTTAATTCACGTGATGCATAAGCAACCTGTATTTTTTCGCGTCACATTTTTCAATCCTCTCATCAATCATGTTTCCTATCACCAAACAGTGCTAGCAATGATGAACATACATGTGCGTAGGTAGTTTGTGTAATGATTTCTGTAGGGAGAGACTTCGATCGCTAACAGGCTCGCTAATTGGAAGCAAATTGAATGAAATCGATAAAGACGAAAAACAATAGTCTACCATCCAATAGCATACAATAGGAATTTTTATTTATAAAAATCAAGAAAAGGAAGGAAGAATTGTACAGATACTGCATCTTGATTCTCACACGGAACGAGTTCATTGAAACACGCATTTAGAAAAAATAAAATAAAAGTCTTGCATGCAACGTCATTAAGTTTAAAGTCACGTTGACAGTCGCGTAATCCTGAGTGTTTGTTTGTGAATGTTTGTTCAGAGTTTGCCTGTCTCAGGTAACCATTTATCAAGACAAATTCATTTCTGATTAAACAAGGCACGTTTTGCATCGCTATTCCACAGGAAGACTTTGTTGAGGATAAAAACGACAACAAACAGGAGTACCCATTGAAAAACAAGATGAAGTTACACAAAAGCACTTGACAAGCTTTTTTAAGCTTAAGTTGAACTTAATGTTGAAAATTGAGATGATATTATCGCGTCAACAAAAACAAACTTTCCTCGCATTGTACAATGATTGTTGATGGTGTTGCTTTTGAAGTAATCAAGTATGAATGTTGATGGGAAGGAAACTAGTATATTTCTGTTTTGCATAACACAACTTAACCAAGGAATTCTATCGTGGCATGAATTGAACATGAAGTCATTCTACACAGGTAGCGTGTCTTTCCAAACGGCAAGGAAAGATGAGAAGGTGTGTTCACTTACAAAATACTATTTATCCGCTTTAACTTCCTTGACAAAAGACGAAATGAGTGTATAAAAAGAGTAAATATTAGATCTCTTTTGTCTTTGTCAACTAGTCAAGCCCTCTTAGAACGACTCATCATCCATGTTGTCACCATCCTTGTTTTGTCATCAGCGCATTATTTTTAAAAGTTTTTAAAGGGTACTTTTAGCATAACACAAGANCATCCTTGTTTTGTCATCAGCGCATTATTTTTAAAAGTTTTTAAAGGGTACTTTTAGCATAACACAAGACTCGGCCAGGATCTACAAAAGAGTTTTTGAAACTCAAGTATTTTTAGAGACAAGTGAGTAATGATGATGATTGTGGGAGTACCTCTCCTTCAAAAGTTGAAAATTACACAGAATGTTTTCTTAAGCACATAAGCTTTTAGTTTTGACATCACGAAGGGACGAAAAAATAAAAATAAAGTTGAAAGTATTTTTTTCTTGATATCTTAAAAAAAACAATTTTCTGAGTGATGGTCATAGCCAAAAAGTTTATGAACAGTGAAAAGGAAACTTTTGAAAATTTGTTTGTCTCAAACTAGGTACATGAGATTATGACAAAAGCAAAAGTTATGAAGTCATAATACTTCATCAAGCGTGATATAAAATGACAGATTTATATACATCAGTGGTTATTTGGTTTTCAAAGAATGAGATCATGTCTTTATATCTTTTAACTGAATGGTTGGCTTCTTTCAAAGAAGGAAGCAGTCCATAAAAAAATTCTCCAATCCTTTTTGCCTTGCTCCATTTTCCCTATTGTGCGTATGATACAAATTATAAATCCAGGTTGGTTGGTAATCTATTTTTAAAGGAAGCACAGAACTCTCCACACTTTCATCTATCTCATTCTGAGAAATCCGGATGTAATGATTTGTATCATTTAACACAAAAAAGAATGGAATCTTTGATGAAATCTTATTACCGATTTTTTTCTTTGAATCTTCCACTAAAATGATAAATATAATTTGGCTCAATATATTCCTTTGAGAATATTACATTTTTTCCTCGTTTTGCCGCACAATTAATTTATCCCAGGATGGTAGAGCTCTCACCTCATTAAAACCCAGCCATGTGCGCTGATACAACGTGAAGATATCGTCTGAACTATCGCTTCTCGTTGTTTAAATGAAAATGGGTGTGTAACGTGAAGATTTAGAATTGTCAGACTTCCTCTAAACACTTGCTTTGAAAAAAGCTATATCCTTTAACAATATTACATACAATACAAAAACAGGATCACGTTTTTTCTCCTTTTCCTGATCTGTCAAATGATAAATATTTGATGTTTACTTAAGCGGCTTTAAAAACAGTAGCCACTAGCCAGTAGTGGTCAGACTGATGTAATCTTTTCTGAATGCACTAAACGCGTTCAGAATAGAGTTTGAAGTTACTATCATGTAATCCCCGTAATATGTTTGGTTACCCCACAAATCAAACGAAATCGATTTGATAGAGCAGATTTATGAGATTCTGAAATGCACTGTAGTGCGCAGTAAAAGTCATATAGCAATTCATAAAAAAGTAGCAAAAGTTTTTCAGATAATTGCAATAAAAGTCATAATAGGTCAGTATAGCGTAAAAAAGGAGAAAACGATAATTTATTTTTCTTAGCCTACAAATACAAAAAGTTCTGTCGTTATGTATGGATTAAGCATTAAACCAATATGTTCTATTAGAGGACGATATATGAAGTCAGTAGACCAATGTACTATTCTACTGTGATTAGATAAGTTCCCCGAGAGTAGTACTCTTGATGAGAAATTATAGAAGAAAATGTTCATGTTAATCATATTATGTTGGCAGCAAAATGGGATTCCTTTCTTTTCCTGTGTAGGAACGAACTCATATCAGCATTTTGGTATCTATCGAAGGTGTCTGTCTGAGATTTTTATTTTGAAGCGTTACATGTTTCTTCGCTGAGTTTCCCAAACACATAATATTCTCCTCTGTGGAACAACCTTCAGTAAACATTGTGATAAGTCAAAGTTCATACAGTATTTGCCACTTTGCCAGCTGTCAATATGAGCTGCAGCTTTTGCTGACAGTAGTCCCTCGGAAATTTCCATTGAATAACAGCTTTTAATACCGACTTTGTCTAAAAACGGTATTCTTTATGCCTCGACTTGAATATAAATATATCGAGTTTGCTTCTTATTCCAGGCAAATTGTATATCCAAGCTAGTTTCAAAACTGACAGTCAGTCTACACAAAGGCAAATAGATAATTTGGAAATTGTACAGTTGTGTGTCTAATTTTTCTTGCTTGTTCGTTTTTGCATAGTTCGCACAATAAAAATCATACATATGATGGCTCAACTGCGCCTAATAAATGACGAGAGGTTTGCTTTTTTGACGATGTAATTGTGAACGTTCGGTTGTTCGCATTTTCACGTATCACACTACATAATCTGTGCGAGTAAAGACACACTTTTGGAAAATGAAACGAATAATGCGTCCAAAACAAATCTATTCAAATACACAATGAACCATTTAGACTATGTTTATAGGAAAGTCGCAGCTTTATTTCCACCAATCTAGCAAAATATCCAAGTTATATGCGCCAATAGCAAATTGTACAATGCATCTGCATACATGAGAGAATCGCTGCTGTAGATATTTCAAAACACGAACATACATCAAATTGCTATCCTGACATCTTTTCCTAAACTATGTATACCAGACATCAGAGCAATTTTCATATGACAGATAACATTTTCGATAATTACACCGTCACAGTATACACATATTATACAACTGGATAACGTTTGTACTACTACAAACTTTCATTTGAGCTGAGCAGTTTGTCGAGAAAATTCACTGCAACGATTTGGATTATGAGTCTTCTAACCAAAATCATGCAGTGTCACTCATCATCATCTGTATGCATCGCCAGAAAACTGTGTAAACATCAGAAAGTGAAGCATTAACAGAGTTTAGTTTTCGCTATTGTTTGGGTTGAAGAATCATCATAATAATAACGTTCGTGACTGTATAATAATGACGGATCTTTGGCACGATCCACGGTGTATATTTATACTATTGAAAATTCCACGTTATATCAGCAGAACCAATACTCATTTCATAATTCAATCATGTCATAACTGTAGCGTACTATGGAACTAAGCTAAACACAACTTTGTGAGCGACAGCCATATAAAAGTTGCACAAAGCAAAAAGTTTTAGCAAGCATGACACAGAGCATTTTTTGTTTCTGCACGGTTGCACATAATACACCTGTGATATTGTAGTAAGGCAACAAGGGATAAACAAAGAAAACTAGAGAAAAAACTGCAGCGATATCGAATTTTTATGGTTGCAATTATTTCAAAGTTTTTATTACACATCGTGTGCTGTGTTCATGTGACTTGACTATAATAAAGAAGCCATTTTGCATTCCTGGGTATTCTTCCATTGCAGAAATTGACTTGTGTGTTTTCCAAGTAAACTGTATCTACCGATAAAAAACACATACGACAACGACAGTTAGAGAGGTAACGTCCTTTCTAATTTTCTAATGTCATCAAAGCAAGTGAATAAATATAATGGAAAAGTTGTCATAAAGGAAGAATAAGAGGGATGATTATTATCGCGAAAAGGACATTTATACCGTAGTGTTTGCAGTAGGCGAAGAATGGGAAAGTGTTACTAAAACACATTAATAATACCTACACATAGAGTAAACAAGGTAAAATGGATTATTTGCGATGAAGTTTATGTGGACATTAACCTGTAAATGAAATGCATTACTTGGGAACATCGTAGTAATGTAGGTGAGTTGCAGTGCTAGGCTTGATGGACAGTTCAGTGTGGTTCAGTTTGTTTTGAAGAAGTTTTTCTTTTGTGACAGCAAGCAAAACAGCCCTGAAAATCAAGATGATTGTTATAGATGGTATTATTATTATCACGAAAATGGTAACAACTTTTTTCATGTGTAGGAAAAAGTGAAAAAAATGGTTTTGTCTTTTTTATGGGTTCTATTTGAGCAATTTTTGACGAAAACGACCATGGCCAGTTTTTTTTTCGCGAAAAGAATTGCAAAAACTAAATGAAAGCCTTTCTTACAGTAGTTTTATGACCCACGTAAAATATTCATGTTTTATAGAAACCGGTCGCCTAAAACCACGTTTATGTTTGTGACGTACAAAACTGAGCATACCCTAAATCCTAATGGTTTTCACGTATTCATATTGCAGCAATGTTTAATTACAATTTAATTAAATCCGGTCGATAAAAGGGGCTTTTGTGTTTGTGCTAGCGCTCTTTTAGCGATTTCCTAAATTGACCTGAAGACACCTTTATATGCAAGCGGCATAATAAAACTTTCTGGCACAATCGAAAGATAAAAATATTAAAGTCCTAAGCGTATAGCGCAGTCTTATAATTTAATATTGTTTACATTTTCTCTCCCCTTTCCATTCTAACTAATTTATAGGAGGAGCGCATTAAATTAACGGCTCGTTTTCTATCAGTGACTCAGATCGCAA
>JAAXOA010004504.1:0-10224 GCA_036561885.1 Salina celebensis
CAAAATGATTCATAGGTTTTTATTATGGAATACTTGGAAGCAGTAATAACGTGTGCACTCAGATATAGAGCAAGTACTGATAAAAAGTTGAAATAACGTTGATGATTGTTCAAATATGGCCCTAATTTGCTTCACCTCGCATTTACATTATTTTTTTGTAAGAGGTCTGACATGGAAACGAGGAAATACTGGGCTTTTGCTTCTTTGCTAATGATAATAGGAAATGGAATGATTGGACCCGTCAAAGTTAGTGGACACTTTAATTTATCTCCTGGTTTGGGATTAATAAAAATTATTGCTGTGGATATTGGATATGTTGAAGCAAGACACGATTGCTTATGCACACACTCATCAACATGGCAACCTCATCCTTCGGACGGTTGTTTATTCACGTGCAGCTTTTACATGACATACTACGTAATACGTATCTAGCCAATTTGCTTCCTCCTGTAATAAATCTTTCTATTTGCATTTCCTTCGCCAATCCGAACTTGTTTTGGTCCGCGTTGATTTCGCGGAGGAAAGATAAATTCCAAGGTGCCTGTCTACCAAGTTTTTTTTATTTGACCATGTCAATTTGCAATTAGAGACATACGCTGGTTTTTTGAGGAGGAAAAAGTTTTACTGATTAAATATTTGAATATGTATTATGTATCAAATTAGATAAATAAACTCCAAGTCAAGGGATTTTTAGGAAAGGCGACCTAAAACGGAACGTTGTTTGGGTTTGCTTTTTCGTTTCTTGATTAGATTCCTGTGTAACCAACCGAATGCATCGTCTACTGCAGTGTTTGCAGACAGACAGACATGTGCAGGATGTAATCTAATCTATTTTTCTTTGATTTTTGTCGAGAAGTTTTCTCGGATATCCTCTAAATGCAAACAATGCTTGAATGCAATTAGTAAACTCAAACGGGTGGTCTTACTGAAAGTGTTACAAAATCAAATTATAATCTAATCTATTTTTCTTTGATTTTTGTCGAGAAGTTTTCTCGGATATCCTCTAAATGCAAACAATGCTTGAATGCAATTAGTAAACTCAAACGGGTGGTCTTACTGAAAGTGTTAAAAAATCAAATTACGTTTTTTAAGTTATTTTATTAGCATACTAATATATCGGTTTTAAGTTAAGAAATTTGAAGCATTTGCATTGTATTTACGCTTATTTTGTAGAATATTTCTTAAAATACATCATTTTTGCGTAGATAGGAACAGAAGATCAAATTAAAAACTGTATGTTAGAGTCTTGGAAGAATGGCCTCCGTAACGTAGTATGGAAGCATGACAAAAGGCCGTAGTTACGAAAGTATTTGCTGCTGGCTGGAAAAATAAACACCAATCTTATTATCGAAAAAATGTGTATTATAGATTTTTTATGCACGCTTATCATCATTTTGAATCTACACACAAGTCGTTGAGTACAAAATTGCATGCACAAGGAATATCCGGACAAAATCCACTTGGAATCGTGCTATAGATTGATCTACGATCCATTGTCTAAGTTATCTAAAGTATAGACTATAAGCAGAATAGTATTGGAAGAAAATGAGGAGAAAAATGGAGATAACCACGACGATCACTTATTCTTTCTTGTATGGGTCATCCACTTCATCTTAATCTTATCTTTGTTATCCAACTTTTGTGTAACACTAGCCAGCAGTTATGTCTCAGTTTCGCCACGTAAACTATTTCATCTACCCAGGTGAAAGTTTTAGTGCAATTTTGTGTTTTACCACCAAACCAGAGAATTTGTTTCGTTGGTTTATTGAATGCGAAGTTCATTTTCGGCTAACACACAATTTTTTCTCAGGATCTGATCGTGGTTTATCTACTATCAAGTTAGTAAATAGCACAAAGCGAACTGCATCTTTATAGATATATGTGCCCTAATATAAAGGATGTACTCAGTCAGTGTACTATTAAAGCTCCCAAAATATATGACCAAAAAGATATTAATTTTATTTATAGCCAGCCATCATCCCTTCTTGTGCTATATGTTAAGAACAAAAGCACATCGAGTTTACAAGCAGTATCATAATTTTATCTGGTGATAACTCAATCATGCCTTGTAATTGAAACCTGATTTATTTATGCCAGCAACATCATTACAAGAATGTATAGGAAAGGGTAAACGATAAATATTAGCAGAAGTACTTTCACTACTTATTCGGTAGTTTTACATTGTTAGTGTAAAATATTAAGCATATATGTCATAGTAAATCTATACTGCTTTGAGTGCTTTTATTTTACACAAATAATAGTGTGCAAATAAATGTATCATAGTACTTCATTAATTATTTGGGTTCTGGTTTTCCTAGACCAACAAGGTGTTTCCGATGGAACAATGAACAAGGAAAATTAATTTGAGTATCTGGTTCTGGCACTTTACTGGTTTTCTTCCGTTTTAAACAAGTTATGACTATTGTTTCCCGTTTTTCTCTTTTTAATTGCATTTTTGGAGCTCGCTCTCATCTGAATCTTATAGACAACAGACACTCATTCTCTTTCCTAGATGCTAGATCGATGTACTTAAGTTAATAGCTACTGTTTTGTTGATTCTCTGTTGTAATCGGTATAGTGGTGCGCCAATAGATGATATGAGACAGAGTACTTTCTCCTTTTGTTGTATATGCATATTCTTTTGGAACTGGAAACAAGAAATATCATCCTAACTGGATAATCTCTTCGGAAAGATTCCAGATATTATATTATGAGATTCCCAATTTGTGTTTTATAGAACAAAAGGCTTGTCAGATAGAGTTTGGTCGAACTGAATCAAGAAAAAAAACTTCCTTTTCTTGGTTGGTGGTAGGGATAGGATCACATTGAAGCAAACAGAAAAAAGTTAATTGCCTCTGCAAACTGCAATGGCAACTGCGAGTCTCATTTCATATCTATATACTAAAAGCGTTGTCAAAATGAATAGGGTAGCAATGAAGTGAATAATAAATTTTGGGTAAACAGGAGCACTGGAGCAGAACATATTTCAAAATTAATAGAAAGCTCTCATCAGAGTCTACTCTAAATTTGAGAAATGAGGATCCGAGTGAAAATTATTAAATTTTTTTGTCATCCAACTGTCTCTCTACAGGAAGATAGCTATGGTGCTTCATATTAATTTTCTCAGATAGGCAATAATAATAACAGTATTCATTGTTTAGTATTTTAGAAACAAAACGAGTTTCATATTTTCCAAGCGAGTCAGCTTTCAGCTTACTACATTCAACATTGAATAAAATTTTAAGGAAAAAGAATGTAAGTTCTTAAGAGAGTATTGTGCATGTTTACAGGGAGCTGTAGTCAGCACTTTTATGCGCACCATATTTCATTCTGAATTGTTGCAAATTATCACGGTTAAACTATTCTTTTAAACACGAACCATAAACAATGTGTTTGCGTTTTTGCTTCAAATCAAGCGACGATGAACGCAACACAAATACACTTTCTTTTACTTAAAGAGAAACGAAGCTATTAAACTGTTCACATGGATCACACACGAAATGGCGTGTTTAACTGTGATACATTCTTTCCCCAACCACATCCTCGCACGATTTTCCAAGACACAAGATCTCAAAATTACGTACATATTTTTCGCTTCTCTACTTTCTTCTAATCATTCCTAAAAACCCGAGTACTCACACCATCACTTTTGGAATCCGTTGAAGCTCTGTCTGGAAGTAGAATCGTGTGTGCAAAAACCCCCAGAAAAACCTTCTGACGCATTCTTTTTTTTCTCGGGTTCGGTTGGGTAAATAGTGATAAGTGAGTGTTAGCAAAGGTAATGTAGGTAGTAAGAGTTTCATGTATTGTTCTCAGGTTGAAGGAAAATAAGGAAGATTTATTGTTGACAAAGTCGTTAGATGGGACAGGTTCCATTCGCTTCAATGCACTTTTCTTTTTACTTTCACCCAGAAGCAGTTTTGTTTGGTAAAAGCTTTTCTTGCTTAAGAATCACACGATTTGCAACCAAATAGAACTTCCTATGAAGCAGTTTAAATTTGATCGTAGGCCTTTGTAGAACCATAGCATTAGCATTGTTCGTTTGTTTTATCACGCTCGTCATATTTGGTTCCAAGTAAAATCGAAAGAGTTTCGATCAATGCTGTAGAGAAGTAAGTACATACATTTTTACGCACTTTGAAAGTTCTTACTGTCAGATTTTGTCAAAGAATTGTTTTGCTGTGTTGAATTAATACAGTGTGTTGTTGTGTATAAAGTTACTGCCAAGCGGAAGTGTTGTCGTTGTGTTGTCTGCGATAAAAGTTGGGCAAGAGTGGAATTTTAGGATTAGACGAATAGCACAGGGAATGGTTGACGGTCGACAAAATAAGACATTTGCTTTCTCCGCCTTTCACTCGTTAGGCCGCCTTCATATACAAATGTTTTTGCCTTGGTGAACTTATAACTGGTGATCAAAAAGGCAGTTGCTAACTTGTACTACTCATTGTAATGGTCGCATTTCAAAAATGTACTCATAGCAGAAATAGAAAAAACATGAAGTCAGATATACACGTTTTTTTTGTAGTTTTCACCTAATCCCATATCGTTTACATGACAAACAAAATGGAAAAATGGTAAGTGTTTTGCTAAGACTACAAAACGAAACGGTATTTGGAAAGGAATGAAAACGAAATTCCATGTTATGTGTAGGGAGTGAAGTAGGAGAAATGTAATATTTTTTAAATTTAGGAGAGAAAATAACAATTTGCATGTAAAAAACACGTAGCATTCCAAACTGGTATTTCTTGTTCTGATATCATTCCAACAACTGTGAAGATACTTTTTTTTTACTAAATTGCAATTCCCATGATGTCAGATTAAATTCACGGGATGCAACTTCATTTTCCTTTCCGAAACATTGACAAAATGGATAGTTGTACTGAAATGAAAACGAAAAAAGACACGCTAAAGAAAATATGTGATTAAGGTGAGAAACCAACATTTTCATATGAATTTAGCTGAAAATTGAACGCCTTGAGATAGAAGAGTAAATAACATAAAAACGACGAAAACTCTAACGATGCTTAAGTGCAAAACTGTAAAAATTCATAAATAGTTATGCTTCTGAATGTATTCACGTTCGAAGTGTATTTACCAACGACTTTCTCCTGAAGAAAGTATACAAAACAGTTACGGAAAATGTACGAATCCATTCACAACTCTGGAAATTCTCGTAAAAATCTGATTGTGTACATTTTCTCTTATATTTCGTAAATATTTAGCTTACAAATCAAACAAAGTTTTCTTACCTTCAGCTCTTTGAGAATCACCTCTGGACGTTTTGAAGAGCGCATCAAATTTTGATATTTGTAGATATTTTTACTATAGAAAAAAAAACAGAATTTTGTTAGATCTTATTGTAACTTGATGTGGGAGGAATGAAATAAAAAAAAGATTTACAGTTGAACAAGTACTAGCTTAGTCAGAAAACACATCAATATTAAAACTTGATTTTGTTCGCACAATCCGAATTTAATATATTTTCCATGTACCCTTTACAGTTAATCAAGAAAGAAGCTCTGGCCCTTTTTCTGGAGATCGACAGAGCGGGTTTTTACAAATGTGACACAAAGTGGCAATCATTTTCACAATATGAATTGTGAATGTAACACGAGCATCAAATTTTGAATCATGTTTGATTTACACTGTGGCTGTGACCTGGTTGCTCATGAAAGAGAAACCAATGCCATGTGGAATTTTGCAGGAAAAAGGAAAGCTGTTCCGTAACGAATGCTAATGCAGTAGTGAAATTTAAGGTGGTAGCGATGAAATACTTGTTCTCATGTTCATATTTTTTCACAGTATTCATGAGTCTCTAACGCATACATCTGGCATAGTGGCATGAAGCGTAAAAAATTAGGTTCGCATTTCTATGATTTACTTAGAGGCTTTTCCCCTTTCATCGTCTTTGGTAATATCACAAGTAGAAAAAAAACCGGCTGGCAGACACAACTCTTTATAGGGTTTAACAAAAAAGGGTCTGGTTCAGATTTACCTGACATTCATTTTATCGGCACTATCAAATCCTCATTTCCTCTTCAACCTTGAGCACAGAGCCAGTGATAAAATCAAATTTACGATTCCAAATGGAAAATTATAATTTTCTTAAATGTAACTCAAGATGGTTCATATAAAACTCAATAGGGGAAAATAATATAGACCTATGCATATTCAGGATTCACTCCCAGAGGGGATTATGTTATGTACCTATACAATCAGTATGCATCACCTCTGAAAATATCGATCTAATCTATTTTGACTCCTTTCCTTCTGGTGCTTTATTACGTATTAGTTTCATTTGACTGGTTTTGTATTTCGTTAGCCGGATTAGCGATAAAAAAAGAGGTTCACAAGGCTGTCATTCATTGGTATAGTTGGAATTAGTATTTTATGCGACATTCTCGGTCTCATCATTACTAATCAAATTCCAATTGGATTGAATCACGTTTCTAGTACGTATAAAAGTATACGCAATAGTATTAAAATACGGAAAATATCTCTATAGTAATTTCAACTCCCACAACTTTCCCTAGTCTGTCAAGACACTAAGAAACCTGGCAGAAGCTTTAGTAGCCCTATTGTGATTTTTCTCTCATGCTATTTTCTCCCAGTACAGCTTCATTAAGATTCTGTGTGCTCGCACGTTTTGTATTATGCTGTTGAGGGTGGGAAAAAGACACTCTTGCCTGTATTCAGCAGTAAGAAGAAAAATACAACGAAATTTCCTTTTTTTTTATAGAGAAACTTATTTTCAGTTTGTCACTTCTCGTTACATACACGGGTGCATTCTCCAGGAGAAGTGAAATGAGGAGTATTGTGTTCACTAAAAAATTCATTTTAACCTCGTGCTTATTATTACGCTATGGCTTGGGATGGTGTTCTGATTAAATAAATAAAAACCTCCAAGGTTGCTGTGGGAATAGGCTTAAATATAATAATCTTGTGCCTACTTATTCTACCACATTTTGGGGGTAGTTTGAGAACCTTCTCCAAACCTCACTAAATTTTCTGCAAGGTGCTCCAATACAGATCTAATCTTGGTATATTCTTTATAAATCTTATTATAGCTTCTTCGGGAGCCGCCTGAATATATGATTTAGCCCTTCTTTTCCTGATGTGCCACACCGCGCAAATCTACTTAGACTTTATCACGAAATCAGCGTAGCACTCGGAATAACATATTTTTCTTTACAATCAAGTATTGTAGCAGTAACATCGCGAATGTCACCAAAATCAGAGATAAAGGAAAATGTTTTGTAAAAGGTAACTACTCGAGAAAACACAAAAAATAACTTACCTTCCATAGTATTGAATAGTACCATTGATCTCGGACATAAGCGTTGGAACCCTGTAACAAAAAATAATCCAATATTATAAGCGCAAACCCGGGAAAATCAACACTAGCTGAAGGTGTAATACATTTCGTAAATCCGCTAAAAGTGCAAAAAATCTGGCTCAACATTTTATAGAGAATCGGCTTATAGCGAGAGTAAAATTTTGCTGATGGTTGGGTTTCTGAATAAGTAAATTAATCTCATTTAGGCGGATGGAACATGGTGTGAAAGCAGAATTGATCGAATGAAACTCACAATAAAAAAGAGCGATATAACCTTTCGCTTAGAAAGGTAGGAACCTGTGCACAATCCGAACGGAAGCTTGATGAAAGCAAAAGAAAAGCAGTACAGTAAACTTAATTTTATTTGCGTATCCCTGTCTGAGTTCATTGACAAGTCGAGGTGAGCGTGTCTAGGGTTTGCTAAATGAGATGAGACTGGTATTAAAGTTTGTATGCATCCTGCTAGAATCGGATAATTAATTCATTGTGAGAATTTAAAGCTTAGATTTTTTAACACGATGTGATTGTAAGGACATTTTTAAAACAAAATCAGTTTAAATTGGAAAGTTTGCCGTAAGCCGTTTTTAAGAGTACATTGCTGCAACTACGGGGTTGAAAAAGTAGTAAAATAAGAAAGAAAGTTTATCGTATTTTCTTTCACTGGATTCTTGAAAGAACCTTTGATACTTCAATGTTAAGTGAATTTCTGACTTTGAATCTAGAGTTTCTCAATCGCTTTTTATGTATTTGCTCTTTTTCATCCTTCAAGGAGAATGTCTTTTGGGGAAACACTCGAAAATGGAGCATTTAATTTTGAGTTTGTGTGTGATTGAAGTGGAAAGAAAGAAGGTGCAACAAAATACCTCCTGCAGTGACGACTTCCCTGCTTTTTCCCTTGATCTGGGCTTTTTACGGTTGATTTCTATGCGTTGTATTGAATAAGACATGCCAAGTAGGATTGAAATATAATACTCTAAATGCTCTTGTGAACTACTAAACAATTTATTAAAGGTATTATTTAAAAATATTTATATAATCGAGAAACGGAGAAATCCTATAAATATATGAACATACAAATGTTTACATTTCTCTATCGCCTGAGGTGTAGAAAGTATCCACTGAGAGTTTAGAGCTTGTGTTTCAGACAAGCCTGTCTGGCCTTTTCTTCTTTTGATGTGGAGAACTACTGAACATGATCGGTTCACTTTGCTGGATATTATTTACGATGTACATAAAAATTGCTTGGACCTTTTGATTAAATTAACTTAATTTATTGGTGTTCAGCGGGGAATATCAGAAACATCCGCGTGATACAACACTGGGTGTTCCCTCCATGTGCACATGAGTATTTTCCGGAAACCCGTATTGTATTTAAATGAGGATTTTAATGCGAAAACGTAAACACCAGTAGAAGACGCAACCTGTTTGTGTAATGAACTTTTTTTTGTAGCAAATGTCTTCATCTTTAGTACAAATGCGTAGCAGCAAGTCGTATCATACTGATCAACAGTCTATTTCCAAATGGATTAGAACTTGGAGGGAATTTAGGAGCATTTTTGTTTGTTTGTGAATAGTGCGTTGGCATGTGTCTACAGATGGAAAGTTAGTTTGCAGGAAACAACAAAGTTATAATGAGTTCAAGACGAAACGAGATTGGAATAAAAGTATGCATTGACATGTTTTTGGAAAACAGTAAAAGCTGGATTGAAAGTACCGATACAGTGGCGTCTTTTGTTACGCATTTATCTTATGGGAATGTTGCGAATCTCGGAACTGGCACAAGATATGGTTCTGCAGAACTCATTTGTATTCACGCATCATAACAGACATACTAAAACGGGAAAGTCTTAGTGGGGATCCGAGAAAAACAGGAAATGAATGTAGAAAGACAAACACAGTTGCATGCATGTGCTCATTATTTTCTCTTTTGAAAGTTCCAACAATGAAATGCTTCAAACTCTAATTAGAGAAAATGAGATTCTATTAAACATGAAAGAAAAGTTATGTTAAAAATTCCTGTGGTTGTTCTGTTGGTTTCAAAAAGCTGTTTCCGAAAATTTGTTCAGAATATGGTTCTTCATAGACGGTTTGGACTGAGCTACTGTTCTAATTCTAACAAATTACAAAAGATGCTTTCTGATTTCCTATTCTAATGGCAACTCGTCGCATTTATCGGTACTGATTCGCAGTTTCCAAATGATCCAGTCGTACATACACGCAATTTATCAGACCATTTGACATACGTTATCAAAATGTTTGGATTTTGTAGCCTTTGGAGACTGAAATGTTTTGGAAAACATCAGATTCAGTTTTCTTTAACCTTATCTTTTATCCCCGCCTCCCCTGGGGGCAATATTTGTTTACGACTACCAGACAAAATCTATTGATATGCAGTGTATATATCGCAAAATCCAAATCTTTTAAATATATGCATTATTATTGCTTTCACCAGCAGACCTACATATTCCGAAAAACTGTAATTCATCATTCTGCGTAAAAAGTTTGCCTTCACCAAACTCCCGCTACCGCACTTCAACAAAAAAAACCAAAGAAAAACACAAAAGGTCTCGCCAGGTCTACCGCTTGTAGGCAGACTTGCGTGAAAAACAATGTGAAACCCCATATCGTGATAATACAATACCTCGTCTACTTTCACTACGGTTGCGTTTATTCATCACATTTAATTTGGCTTCTCGAAATGAATTCATAGTCGTGGCTACGCATTAATTATCCGTATGAACATAGTAGGGAGGGTTAGTACTCATAAAATCCTATACCGGTTAATATCACGCCACTAGAAAATGCTCCTAGCGGCACGTCGTAACCATAATCGTTGTAATAATCATAATTACAAGCCGAATTTGAAAAGCGGTGCATGAGAGCTCCCA
>JAAXOA010004505.1:0-10222 GCA_036561885.1 Salina celebensis
ACGGATGATAACAAATGGTAACGAATGATAACAAATGGTAACGGATGATAACAAATGGTAACGAATGATAACAAATGGTAACGGATGATAACAAATGGTAACGAATGATAACATATGGTAATCAATCGACTTCAGCAATGAGATTGAAGGTCAGGTTTGACCTGTGGAACTTTTGTTACTTTACATAATTTCTTCGGTGCTTACTTATTCTCCGCTTTGCGGGGTTTATTCTTCTTAAATTGCCTGTCCACTTCACGACGTTGTTTATTTGGAAAATCGTTCTTAATGCGTAGTTTTGCGGGCTCTGATAATCATGTTCACTTTTTTTTGTAGGAAGGATTATGTCAAAACATTACACGAGCATAGCTGCCAGAATCTTTACTGCTTTACGAAATAATTTTTTATGCACACATATCCAACATATATATTTTTCTCTCGATAGTACAATGCAAACTGATTTCAGAATCGAAAAGGATTTTTATAGTTGTATATATACCTAATTTGTGCATAAAATATTTCTTCAATTTTTGTTCAATCATTGAGTTTGAGTTTTTCCTCGAGGCAAAATAATTGTTAGCCATAAATATTCTTTTCTTGACCTCTCACCGTGTGTTTTTTTTATTAGTGGATTGGTTCACAGTTCAGACTGGTTAAAGGATATATTGCCTAACAAGAGGAAATTCGTTAAAATGTTGATTTTAAATATGACCATCATGTGCCAATGTAGATAATATTGATAGGTTGTAGGTTTGCTTAATTTTCTCTTGTTCATGTAAATCGAAAGAAAAAAAACACGAAGCTTTAGGTTCATGAATAACTGATCATGTCATGTATGATTGTTATTAATACCGATGAAAGGTAAAACAGCAACAACTATGTTGGTGAAAAGGTAATAACCATCATTACGCTAGAAAAACACATGTACTCAAAAATGATCGCAAGTGATGACGAGTCCAACCAGCAAAAATTTTTAGCACGAACACCTGCTTAGCAAGAATTTTCATCGTGTTTTGTCTATTTACCTATGTAATAGAACTACACAACTCCCAATTCAAATCAAATTTAACTTTCAAAATGTCAGAAACACAGTTTTAATTTGAGTACACCTCACCAATTTCACAAACATGTCTGTTTCAGTTTTGAACCTCACAAAATATTTCAGTTTTGTTTTCACATTCAGATTGCTCACCAAAAACAATCGGCTGAAACATGCAGAAATGAGCTGCTTTGGCATGATCTTGGGTGGATTCAAAAGTGTAATCATGTCATTACACCTTTTCTTCTACCTGATTATAAACCCGCCATTATATTGTCAATCTCCAAAATAATCTCGGCTAAATTACAGTTTCCACATAAAATTAAACCTTATGCAATGTGATTGCTTAGATTCAATAGGATGTCGATGTGCATAAAATCCACCGTAATTGTAGGTTGAACACAGTAGCAAAAATATTACTTTTGCACGTAGTTCTTCCCATTTTTTTCTTATGTAATTTTGAAACAATGTTCATCTTCACGAAGTCAATAGAATTAATACTGGCGCTTTCGGAATTTGCTCAGCGAAAATGCTCTGCATTCGGAGGAATTTACAAAACTGTGTTTACTTACTTGTGATATTGTGCTTGTAAAAAATTAAACTCTTCTTTAATTCGATCACATGATTCTCCTACTGAAAACTTGAAAGGTTGTCCGGGTTGAGGTGGGCCCTGAAATAGTTTCATAATCATTAACACCAAAGTTGTATCTTACAGGATTTGAATGTAAATTCCATTCAAAGCATACAAACACGATACTACGATTTACTTATACACAAGATTTTCAAACTAATAGCATTTGGCAGTAAGAGATAGAAATAGTTTGTGTAAAAAAGTAAATGTGTTTGGGAGTTACTTTAGACACGGTGGTGATGCTTACCGGGTGTCTGGCAGCGGCCGCTGCTGCAGCTGCCGCAATTGTAAAAAATTAAACTCTTCTTTAATTCGATCACATGATTCTCCTACTGAAAACTTGAAAGGTTGTCCGGGTTGAGGTGGGCCCTGAAATAGTTTCATAATCATTAACACCAAAGTTGTGTGTTTGTTGAGATAGGAATAGTTTGTGTAAAAAAGTAAATGTGTTTGGGAGTTACTTTAGACACGGTGGTGATGCTTACCGGGTGTCTGGCAGCGGCCGCTGCTGCAGCTGCCGCATTCATTGCTGCTGGGTACATTGTATGTTACACACGCATTTCACAACAAAACTGATTGCTTACGCATAAAAATAGAATCACACTTTTATTTATTTTCACACTTATTTTCAACCTTCACTTTCTACTTTCTCTTCTTCTTCCAAGGATGATTAATACTTTCTTTCCTCTTTTACTTCCACTTGCTTTCACTTTTCTTTCTCGTTGTATTTTTTTCTCTTCACTTTCACTGATTTATGAATTGCCCAACTTTTTGAAACGAGAAAAACGCGATCTCACAAATAATAACACTAGCACACTCAAAAACACTTATCAAACTATCCTTGCGGAACCTTTTTTCTTCCTCGACTGCACTTCACTTTTGACACTTGAACCATACGATGAACGACACAACCAGTTTTATATATCGTCACCAACGAGCAATATCTGATTTTGTGTTTTCTCCTCTGTTATACTTGAACCGACGAACTTTTACTGGAGTTGGAGAAAAGTCTCTTGGAAAATTATTACCTTCGAAAGATTTTCTCTTTTTTTGTGGGTGCAACACAGCTAAATTGCGTTCAAATGCTGTGTTTCCCCGATAAGTAAATTTCCTTTGAAACAACTTTCAGTGTTCCAGGAAAGAATTGGAGTAACAGTCGTAATATCGGATTTTCAATCACAACACTTCTGTTTGTGTATTATCCAAGAAAAAAAGGCTGTGTTGATAGTTGTCGTATATAGTTTTGTGTCCAACATAAACTTAAATCTGCTGGAACTTGTCCCACGTGTAAAGTTGAGAAGGACACTCTAGTCACAAGAGAAACTATGTATTATCCAAGAAAAAAAGGCTGTGTTGATAGTTGTCGTATATAGTTTTGTGTCCAACATAAACTTAAATCTGCTGGAACTTGTCCCACGTGTAAAGTTGAGAAGGACACTACAGTCACAAGAGAAACTGACAGACGCACACAGAACACTTGAAAATAAAAGTTAAGGTTAAACTATTTTTGTAGAAAAACAAGAGAGGGAAAGATGTTGTAATCGGCAAAAGGCTGTAAAAATGTCTTGTCTAATGGTTTTACTCTGAACTATCCAATCCAATAATGGTAAAGTAAATAGTTCTCAAGATACTTTCCATCCATTTATATTCTCCACTGTGATATCCTAGAGAATACTGCTGAGACGGCTATTCCACAGAGCTTGTTGGTCGACTGTTAACACCTATAACTCTTGAAAGTAACGAAAAAGGCCACAAGTAAACGTACACGTAGTAGACTTGGGGTTTGTGTCTGGCAAGATAGTAATTGTATGGACTCTCCCAAACTTTTCTACACTCAATCACCTTTCCCGTTTGTAGGTAAACACCTTTCTCTTCTAGCCAGCAACTGACACTTGAGATATGAGGCTCTTAGATTGATGTCTGGGTTTGTCGAGAAACAAGCACTTTTCAATCTTGGAAAAATGTTTGGTGAAATATCTCCCTTAACTTCACAAACCAGTTGTCACTTCTCCTGAAAAGTGGAAAGAAAGTTGGAGCTCCAAGTGGAATCTGGAAGAGAAAAATATTTTATATAGAATTTATTTCTTATACGTGGAACACCAATTTTTGGTTTAGACTTAATTGCCTGACGTACGTGTAATCATCAGGCAATAAAAGCCAATTATTTAGTAGGAACACACTAATCATCTCTTTACACGTAATGTCAGCAGTATAAACACGCTCAGGTATGTGGGCTCCTCTTACATGAGGTCAAATTCCTTTTTACTGCATACTGCGAAGAATGTGAAGCAGCTAAACAAAGCCTCATCATTTTCAATTTCTTGTCAGTAAATCAGGAAAATTGCATTGCTCTCATTAGAATAATGCATTTTAGGTATTAACAGCTCGTCATTTTTCCATTATTCACAAGAAATCGAGCAATTTACCCCCAAATAATGGTCTTGTGTCAACAGCAATTTACTTTAATTTCGTTTTTGCACAGTGGTTATGTTATAATTGATACCTGGCAGAATTTCCTTCACAAATGACCTGATTTGAAATTGGTGTGCGAAAACAGCGAGTTATATGAATTGGTGCATGATATCACCCATGTCCTATGTACCTACACACAGCCTAGTAAAGTAAACTGATAGAGAATCCACTTTTCTTAATGAATTACGCTAAAACCGACCTGATTGTCTGTTTTACAGAAAAGACTAGAGTGTATGGATGTTAAAATTATACCATAAAATGCACAAAGTAATCATCATCAGCGCAGCGATAATATCTCACAACTACTCAGCTAATCTTCAAGTGTGGGAACTTTGTTTTGACAGCAGAAGTTATTCCATAGGCTCGTTTTTCTCTCTTTTAGGTTGAATGTAACCAAGAAAAAATGTTTTTCTCTATTCACAAATGACCTGATTTGAAATTGGTGTGCGAAAACAGCGAGTTATATGAATTGGTGCATGATATCACCCATGTCCTACCTATACACACAGCCCAGTAAAGTAAACTGATAGAGAATCCACTTTTCTTAATGAATTACGCTAAAACCGACCTGATTGTCTGCTTTACAGAACAGACTAGTGGTGTATGGATGTTAAAATTATATCATAAAATGCACACAGTAATCATCATCAGCGCAGCGATAATATCTCACAACTACTCAGCTAATCTTCAAGTGTGGGAACTTTGTTTTGACAGCAGAAGTTATTCCATAGGCTCATTTTTTCGCTCTTTTAGGTTGAATGTAACCAAGAAAAAATGTTTTTCTCTTGTAAATATGTCGACGATGACGAAGCAATGGCGGCTATGTGGCGATGTCGGTGATGTATGCATTGTAAACTCGGGTTGCTCAGCCAGAACTATTTCACTCTTTCATAGTAATTTTCACGTCACACAATATACACGCAGTCATAATCTGGCCTCGGTAATTGGAAAACATAATCATGAAGAGGAAAGGAGACAGAATAGATGATAGAAACTAAAGTCAACAACATGAGCGTGAAAATAAAAGATGACGACACAATGAACCTGACATACCTATACCTATATTACATATGTACCTACATGCATCCGTTCAAAACTGCAGTGTGTGACAGCCTGAAACCTCACGTGCAAAAATGTTTCATGATAAAAATTAAATTGTTCGCCATTTTGCTGACATCGGATGGGGATTGCAGTGAGCTGCAATTCGTTTGTTTGTTGTCATGCAGAAAAGCTTTCAATTTATTTACTCAACTTCACGGTCCCATTTTGTCCTCGGTGAAGCAATGGGATTATCATCATTGAGATAATGGAAAAGAAACTGTCACAAAGCTTCTTTCGAAAGCGACCAAATCAAGTCTGGGGGACAAATTTCGAAGCAATTTGGTCTATGCATCACCACATAGTATTAAGATTTGTATTTTTAGAGCTTTCGCAAAATAAATCGTGCTGTTTGTGCGGTCTTTTAACTGTATTAGTATGTCCCCATTTCTACTCTGAATTGTGGCAGCTGTGAGGTCTGTTGATTAGGTGTGAAATAATTTGTATCTTTAACCACGGAACAATAAATAAATTATGCGCAAAAAATAACTTTACTTACACCATATAAAAATTCCTCTGCACCATATGTTTTACTTAGACTAAATAGGATTAAATCGCCAATGCAAACTGTCAATGTACAGGAAGACATTTAATGGGAAATTATGAAATTAGCTTACTAAGAGTGAGCAGCTTTTGTTAACATTTTATCAACGATAAATCCGTCATAAAATCGTGCAAATTGTGGATTCACATAAAACCCATATAACAATAACAAATTGCTCACAAAGATATAATGATAATAACGCAATTTGCATTTATTACTATGATGGCTGTAGTTAGTTGGCTGCTATATGGTGGAAAACCCAACTACCTAACCACTCATAATGAGGAAAAATTATGTGCGTGGAAAAGAAGTAATAAAAGCTTTAATAATATGCAATGATTCAGTCTGTGGGATTGAAACCACTTTAAAAGAGATTTTGAGGAAAGTTGTGTAGTAGCAGAGCTCCATCGCTTCTTCACCAACCACATATTGCTTCATAGACGAAACCAGAGTGGAAATGCACGTAGTTTTCAAACAAGTTGTTGGGCTGCTCGTAATAAGACACAAAGTAAATAAGACGAGAGCAAAGTGCTTTTGCGGTCTGTGATATGTGTAATACCACGCTGAATCCTAGAAAACCCCTAAACTAGTCACCACAACACACCAAAAACCTAAAACCCAACCAAATACAACATGCAAAAAGGGTTATTTAAACATATCCATATTTTCAAGTGTGATGCAGACAGTAATTTGGACAAAAAAATATTCTCTGAGTGTTCTCCACGTATTCAATATTTTATCGTCAATTCAAAGTAATAAACGTATTTGTGGCTCAAGTAGTACAATCAACTTAAAAACTGTTTTCAACGAAAGCAAAGTATAAATTTTGTGGAGAGGCAATCGAAAATGGACATTAACCGAAACAGCATCAGACTGGCAATTTCGCTTGACAACTCAAAATGTGGTCTCACAAAGTAGATGTAACCCGATTCCACTTAACCACTACTTCCATTTGCTATTACTCCTATTGCTAGCTATTACAAACTGCTTAGGTACTATAATTACGTATGGCTTTATAGGAGGAAAAACTTAACTTCACGAGCTGTTATAATACCTAAAGATGTATAAATTTGCAGGCTAAACAACCAGCCAAAAAGTATAAATACCACTATGTACCGCGCAATTTTATAGCCTTACAATAACGATAACGTAATTGCTTGTCCACATGAATGCAGCATTAAAATCGTTTGCTTTTAAGTACAAAAGTGAGCAAAACAAAATAGATTTTTAAGACATGAAATAAAAGCCCGATTTTCCCACCATTTAGTAACACTTAGTTTTTTTTTCTTTTAAAATAGTCAACCTATGGTTTTTACGCTGTTGCTCTCGAGGTAACTTATGTTTTTAGTTTGTTATTTAGCAATTTGCTTTTTTGCGCACACATTGCCAAAAAGTAGTCAGTTGGTGGCTTTCCTTTGGACCTTTCCACTATTGTATTTTCCAAACAATGTGAAACAGGACTTCACTACATGACTTGACTGTGGTGCTTTATGCATGTTGCGTAACAGTCTGTGAGAGGATACAAAAGTGAATTTAAAAAAATAACACGCAGCGCCGGAAACTCATGGTTTGTGACTATTATATTTGATGTGGTTATTCTCTCACGTCCATGGGCGGCCAGCCACGTAGAAGTGGTGGTTCCTCTGAAATATGTTTAGGCAGCAAAATCGCAAACTCATCGTTAGCATGGTAAACTTGCAACAATGGCTTTTGGCTCAAGTGGACTACGGCGGCATCGATACCTCAGCGCATTTTGAACAACGATTTTCAAACAAAAAATGTTGAACTTACGAAAAAAAACACGATGGCGGTAGTGATAATAAAACTTACTTAACGAGTTCACTGTCGAGAAGCAAGGCTACAATTTAGGTGTTCATTGTACATCGTACCGCACACATTCATACAAATTACTCTCTCAAGGAACAACTCAAGTCCGTGTCCTCGAGGCATTTTTTTTCGCAATGTGTTGGTATAATGTGGTGTAAATTATTCTTCATGTCTAACGTAATTACGTCTGAACAATTTATCAAATTAGCGTCAATTTCAGCGGCGACACGGTTATAACTATCTATGTTATCGTATTAGGATAGCCATTCATGACCAAGCGAACAATGATTTTTTATAAAAGATTTTCAAAGATTCTCACTCAGATTGAACACGTAATTCAAAATATTATGATCAATTTATTCCCTGGCAGATTGGCTTTCAGCCTGTTTTCATACATTGTTGGGTATAACAGTTTTTATGTAGCTGAACAACTTGTCAAACTTATAAAGAAGCTTTCCTTAAATATTACACGGTCGTTCGCTTTTACTAATGTTTACGGATGTAAAATCGTTATGATGAATCAATACGTTATATTAAAAATGTTTTCATGCAATAAGCATTTCCATAATCTATTACGACTCTTACTCTTTCCCTTCCTCCCATTCATCATTGTAGCAAGCTACATAGTCGTGTTTTTCAGTTTTGCACTACTGTTTGTCGTTATGCCTGATAGCTCGTGAAATAGTCTAATGATGGCGATGTTGATGTGCTGACGTAGCGAGCGAACACACAAAGCTGTTCACACTTGGCTACCCATAAATTGACTTGCGAGGAAAGTATCTTCTTTGCCCCACGCACTCAAACAATTTTGTTATGTTGAATGACGCTACATAAACGTAGCCGAGTGATGGCTGTTCTTGTTGGGTGCCTGCTGGAT
The DNA here is from genome assembly GCA_036561885.1 of Salina celebensis. Classification (NCBI taxonomy): domain Eukaryota; kingdom Metazoa; phylum Arthropoda; class Collembola; order Entomobryomorpha; family Paronellidae; genus Salina; species Salina celebensis. The sequence continues at coordinate 8,486 of JAAXOA010004505.1, forward strand.
TTAGATTTTTTATATGAACTAAAAATGATATGAGCGAGAAGTCAACAGGGACAACAACAATGGAATCATCACAGTCATCATTATCAGCAAATCGAGAAGGTACTTCAAAACAGTCAAGTGTTTTGTAAGTAGCATTGTACGGGCGGAATGGTTTGCTGGCATTATTAATCGTGTCTATGAATATGTCCATTATATAAAAAAGAGAAAAATATCTCGTGCCTCTTGAATTTCGCTGTCATAATTCTAGAGGAATGTATCAAAGCAAAAAAGTGAACAATTTCCCTCTGCCTTTGTTCAGGGTTACTGAAGCTGATAGTTTTCTTCATAAAAGGAGTTTACGACGAGAATTTGCCGGATAGGAGACACAAGCCTTTGAAACGTTAAAATTGTGAGAGGAGCTTGTACTTGAAATGAATATGAAAATAACACTAACAAAAGTTTCACGCACAAGTTCACATTCATTCATTTACCTAATCACAGCAAGGATGATGGAGAAAGGACGTGACAACTCAATTTATACTTTGTGAGATAGTGTCCTCTTCCTCTAGTTGAAAGCTTTTGTATGAAAAAGGTTACAGCGGTGGTGGTATTTTCTATTTGAAACCCTGGTTGTTGCCCTTATGATAGAAACTTGATGCTACAATTATCAAGTATTTAGTTGTATACATTTACACGGTTTTTCGTCATTTCACAGGGATTTTGTAGTTAATTAACTGGTCTCATGGAATTTTCGCGGAATGACCTGGCACTATTTATGCGATGCGGTTAAAAGACCGTAACAACAGGATGGAGAAATCAACTCAACCGAAGATCTACAAAAGCTGCGGTTGTTGACTTTTTTTACTCTCATGAAAGTTCCTGCATTTTGACAGTTTGGATGACAACGAACGCACATGAAGTTGTGACGCTGATAGAATAAACGTTGTATTCTATGAAAATTAAGCTGACACCACAGCAGATAAGCACCTTTCCATATAAAAGAGCTTTGTTTGACTTGCACCGGATACGATGATTTCAATTTATACGTTTTATTTTGTAACACGAAGTGTTATCACATCAGAAACTGTGAAACAAACCGTTCAGATGATTTCCATCCATTTATTTTAGGCAACTTATGCATTCGAAATAAATTCTAGCTTATCTAACCACAAAGTTTGGTTAAAACTTAGAATGCATCAGCAGTAATTGGTTCGTTGGACTTTTTCCTACATTGTAAGAAAAAATTCTGACTTGTCAAAAAATATCGGGAATTCCCAGCCACAGAGGATGTACCGTTGACCGTTCCCACCACAATTTGATATCATAAGAAGGTTACCAGAAAGGAAAGTTTATGGTTGAGCAATTTTTTTTTTTCATTTGAATGATTAATCTTTGAATATGTTCAAACGTTTAAAAGCGCAGTGCATATTACATTATGTATAAGTAAAAACTGCCTCCTTTTTATACCGTGGAAAATGGGGCATCAATCAATCAAAACTGGGATAAATATTTTATCGACGAAAATTGGATCCTTCGAAAGATACCGGCTACTTAGCAATGTTTACTCTTATTTCGTTGGATTGTGCTTAAAAATTTCAGATTAGCGATAATGCTGCCGCATTTAGTAATGTCACAACATATTTTTATACCCCTCGCAAAGCGATGAAGCTTTTTGTGAGCTTATAAGGTAATCAAAATAAAAGCTGTTAAGAACAGCTATAAAGACGAAGCTGAACGTTAGTACTAAATGTCACAGTA
>JAAXOA010004506.1:0-10220 GCA_036561885.1 Salina celebensis
TTGGACGTTAAATCGACTACGTGAGGCTTGATATGATGAAAACGACCTGAAACAGCTTCATTTGCAATGTAATATAGTAATTATGGCTGCATTACATTTTAAAATTTTGTAGCAGGTTAACACCAAATAGGTTCTGACTGTTGACGGTTGCATAGATTAACAAAGGGATAATTTAATGCCCATTATTGTCCAATTTTGCCCTTAAAAACCCAAAATGCCCATTTATTACCATATTGGTTATTTTTCTAAATAAACCGTGGGCATTGCCATCACTGTCGCCCACAATTTTACAATTTGCTTGGTATACAAACTGCGTTACTCGCAGGCAGGTTGCTAATGTATTTCAACATTATGTACTGGCGATGCCAGAGAAATAAGACATCAGTACATACTTACGTGCATCATATAAATACATACAGTACGATAGATCCACCTATCGATTCACCAAAGTAAATCCTGATCTGAAACGCATTAATGACTACTCTATAAATTAAACATGAGATGAAACAATATCTCGGCGTGGCTTCATGTTTCACCTTCACAATTACACTAACCTTTGCGAGAATGACTACTTTCTTAGGAGAACATTTCCTCGCCGTTACTCGACACTATATGGCATCAGTTTTCGCAACAAATAGTTTGGTCTTGACTCAGCAAAGTCATCAACAGTTACATACATACAAAGTATGTTATATAGTTACATACATTCATACACCAATTTCGATAACTGTTCTTTGCTTATTTTTCTTATAACAAGACTCAAGATCAAACTAGATCACTTTACAGAGAAGGGCAAGAATACACTTGTTGGTACAGAAAAACAAGGGTAATAGTAAACTAAGGAATAAGGACGATTATGAGTGGAGAAAGCAGCCATATGGTGCTGAATGACAGCTGCTGCTGGTGTTCTCGTTACTCCAAAGCATCATCCATGTTTTCAACCAACAACGAATTTTCATGAGGATGGTGTCTCCCCTAATAGAAATCCTGCTGGGTGCACCCCTACGCTATAATGATAGCTGTATAGCTGAGAGTGTTGAGTCTCAGAGTTTTAGTCAGTGAATTCATTAAAATCAGAAATTAGTAGGAAACACTCTTAAAATCTGAGGTCGTAAACAGCAGAACGTAGGAAAACAATCAGAAAGTCTGTTGAAACTTCTCTTTTGCAATTTCCCGTCTACAAACTTAGGTTCTCATTTGAGGATTGGTTACAGTTCGCAAAATACATAGTGCCAGACGCGTATTGTTCTGGTGAAAGCAGGAAAGGAAAACCATAGAGACTTGTTCAGAGAAAACTGGTCAGATTTGAGCAAACCATAGTTTGGGATACTATGCATAGCTATGTTAAATTGTTATTTACGCTTATGTTGAAACTATTTGGCAATGAGAGAAAGTGCAGAGGTGAAAGTTAGCTTGATGCGAATGTCATACAAATCATACAATTTAAATATGCATTTGAATTTTTCCATGTTTTTGTACTACAACAAAGTACTAACCCATGTAACGCCACCACAATGGGATTCTGAATAGAAATGAAATAGCAATTCAAGAGATACAGATGATAGCTGGATGCAGCATAGTTCAAGCAGCATAACATGAGCAACTACTTACACTAAATGTAAATTGCCTGAAGAAATATCCAACGGATGAATGAACCACCGATTTTCTCTTCACTGACTGGTTTCATGCGAAAACGTATTAGTCTAATGGCCTTTCTAAATGCATTTTTGTTACTGTTTGAGTACTTTTGACAGTAAGCTTATCTGGTATACTTTGAAAAGCCTGCCATGCTGTTCAATGAAAAGAAAGTAAATGCTCATTGCTCGTATATGGTAACGGCCTGGAAAAGGCCAAATGTCAGTTAAATTACTGGTGACAGGTGAAGTAGCATAAAAAGTTATTATCGTCATAATGCTATTTAAACGTTTCCAGAATTACGAAATTCTAACAGTTACACCATAAGCATTTAAAATGAGACTCTAGAAAGGAAAACCTTGCACTATTTCGCAATGAGAACAAGTTTATATGTAACTCCCAAGACGACTTGTAGTACTTGGTATGAAAACTTGCTAGCATGAAAGGTCAACTGTACCAGCTCGCATAATATAAACAAGAAAAATCTTTGTTCACAAACGATACATAGTTGTGTTTACAAAGTAGCTCAGCAGGTTTGTGCAATTTAACCTTTTCTATGCATATCATATCGCAGAGAAATATGGAAATTAGGAAAGTGAACTTCCACAATCTGTGAAGCGAAAAAATGCACGATGTTAAGCTGAATCTCATCTAGAAGAACTCTGTTGTGTGATCATAAAGCAACGAGACATGTTATTTTTGTAATAGTTGATAATGAATAGTCATTGAAATTAAGTAGGTGTTTTCTTGTTTTAAAATGTAAATGAACTAATTTGTCTACATCGTCTATACAAATACAAATAACATCGTATCCAATATGCATCGTTTTTTGTGCAAACATAGAATGATCACAAATAGTCATAACTTTTGTAGTTCCGGAGAAAGGAAAAAGGATGCCTACACTATCAATAAAAAATAATTCTTCCTTTGGTATACCCAGCTTTTACAGTTGTTTGTTGCGAAACTACTACCGCGGTCATGAAACTTTACTGATGACGAACATCTTCCTGTTAGCAACAGTCCACTACCTTGAGACTGAACTCTCGCCTATAAATCCATTGACACTGGATACAGTCTACAAAACACAGTATTTGGTTGGTATAGTTCAAGCCATAGAGATTGATTCATTGAATATGACTTTTGTCCTTGGGCATTTTTACGACTTCTTTGTAAAAAGTAGCTTCGCTTCTCTTTTTTTAGTCACTTTCAATCATTATCATTTTCAAGTTGACATTCCATTAATTTTCCTCTGGAAAATGCTGCAGAGTACCATACTGTTATCGCGTGTCCGCATTCCGTCTTGAGATGTGCTCTTGCAAAAAAAATGTATATTACCCCTAGCAAGGATTTTGAAGGTGAGGGCGAACCAAATAATCAATCAAATACATGTACGTACTATTTTTTGCCGACTNAAAAAAAATGTATATTACCCCTAGCAAGGATTTTGAAGGTGAGGGCGAACCAAATAATCAATCAAATACATGTACGTACTATTTTTTGCCGACTTTGCCTACTACTGCAAATTATATTATGGTTTTATCAGTACTGCACACTTGCATCGTTTCAGTGTGGCCGTAAAAAGGAATAAGGCCCATTCAAATGAAGTTTTTAGCAAGCCACACCACCACTCTATTCGCTTGCCATTCACGACCATGTCGTTCATGAACACTAAAGCTCTACTGAGGAAAACTCTCCTTTTGTTCAATCCTACGTGCGGTGTAGAAGCACACAGCTAGCTTACAAAGTCAGAGAAAACGGTGAAAGTGGTAAAGCTCTCCTGCTGTTCCACCGACTCATGCGCTCCTCATACAATCAATTGATTTTGGTGACGCTCGAACTTCCACATATATTTTTTCCATCTTTGTGTTGCAATAGACCTCTATCCTGAAGCGTAACTGTGTGTGCATATTTTCATTCATTCGTATAATGCTTTCCCTCTGATCCTTATTCACATGGTTTTGTTCCGTATTATGTTTCATATGCGAGTTCTAAGCATGTATAAAATTTGCTGACGTTATTTCCTCCGATACACACAGAGAATACCAGCATATGCACATCCTGAAAGCTTCCCACCACCGCTATAGCGTTTTGGAATCCCTATGGAAAGCCAGGTTTTGAATATTAGCTGGAATAAACGCATGAAGAAAACATGGCTCCGTTTATACCAAAAACATTCAGCTTGTCATAGGGGTATAGATAAAACTACGGTCTCACACTTGTTACAAGAGCATTTTATGCATTGTCCGTAAACTTTTGTTTTTTCCGTAGAGAAAAACTTTCCTCACTTATACATATCTTTGGGGCTACCCGTGTGTCCTCGATGCTAACATACATAATATATCCACTATATAGACTATGGCAACATTTTTTTATCATAAAAAATCTAGAGCACACAAACTCCCCATTTACAAGCTCTACATGATTCTTTACAACCTGTATCTAATAATACCACAACTTTTAGAACTTTTAGTATTGCTGTCAAGAGAGGGTCCTCATTTCAAAATGAAAATTCCGTTGTACTAAAAACTAAACACAAGTTGTCACTCAAATGAACAATACAATCTAAGTCGTATGATAATAATACAGTAAAAACTAAAAGCACGTCTTTCATACATATGTACAAAATTGTAGCGCCTTAAGGCTTGCAAAAAGTTCTAAAATATTCTGTTTTTCTCAGTTGTAAAAAACCAAGCGAGAAAGTCAATACGTATTATTTTTTTAAGGCTATCTTTTCTTAATATAGATGCTTAACTATGATTCATATAAATGTCTAATGAATATGGTATAAACTATAGACTTATTATCACCATTCATCGCCATTTTTGTGAGGCAAAAGGCTCAGTCTTCTGTAACACATAAGGGTATACAAAAAAATATTCTCTCTGCTCCCAAATGTTTCGCTGACTATTCCCTTAGTATAGTAGACGATGTAAGTGTAGAAGAGAGTAGCAGCGAGAGAGCGTCAGAGAGAAAACTGCTTTCTTTTTTGCACAGAATGATCATTCACAAACATAGCTAGATGGAATAGACGACCATCTTTTTTTGATATTTGTACACCAGTCTAGTTCTAATACTTGTCATATTTGATAAGAGTGTGTGCTATCGTCAGCATATAATAAACTCTACGTGGAACACAGTTGTAAATTATCCATCGTCTGGTATTTATCACACATCGTTTGCTATACAGATGTGATCTCCACTTGAGATCTATTGCTTCATTTTCCAGTGAGACTAACAGCCAGTAGGACTCAAAGTCAGTAGAATTGTTGCTGCTAAACTGATAGCAAGTACAAAAGACAATATATTATTTTTTGATACTTTTTCTGCAAGGGTGTAAACAAACTGAAGAAAGTACGCAGAAATAGATTCTAATTGTGCTGACACGAATGGGGAGACTTGAGCAAAAACTAAATTTTAGTTCTGTGCTGGACCTGTTTTGTACATAACTATAACTTTTGTACGGACTGTTAAGTGAAGAGTGAAGATGGAATTGTAAAAAATGTGTATATAGGGAAAGCACAATTTATTTCACAATTTTCGCAAAACATATTTTTGTGTGCACAATACATTTTATTTTCTGATTTGTCGTTTTGTAAATATTGTATTTTTACGTTTGATACGGAAAAGTATTTGCATTGTTGAAAACTAGGATTGATTTAATTAAACTTATATACTCGTTCGACTATCACAAGTGTTGAATTTTCGCCTGGTGCATGATAAAATAGGAAACGGTGCCAAATACGATTAGTGGAAGAGAAGCATTGAGTACATTCGTTTTTGCAAATTCTAAGTATTTTTCGCAATTCCATACGTTTCGATCATTTTGTGAATATAATACAAGTCAGAGCCGTCAGCAGGGGTTATAACTAGCCTTGCGACCAACCTAGAACAATATTTCTTCGGATTTCGCTCGCGTTAGGCAATGAGGGATGAAGCATCATGCTGCTTGGACACGCAGCAGTAGTGCGAAATCGAAACAGAAAGTTGTTATTAGCGCAATGGGGCAATGGTCCGCCCTATCTGTATTCTCGTACTTGATATTAATCCCTGCTGTTTTCCTGAGCATTGCTCAGGCAGCTCCGGAAGTATTCACCAACTCATTTTTCGTTCGACTTAATGGAGATCATGGACATGACGTGGCAACAAAAATTGCCAAACGAAATGGCTTTGAGAACCTTGGTCCGGTAAGTGTAATTTCGCAAACCTAATTTTACCGAAAGCAAATGAGTTTCCGGGATCGCGATAGAAATGCTGTTGACCATTTTGCAAAAGATTTAATGACATCCTCATAATTTTAAAGGTTATGGGGTCAAAGTCCGAGTTCCATTTTGTTCACCGAGGTTTGCAACACGCCCGCACAAAACGAAGCGTTCCACATACACGTCTTTTAAAAGCTGACCCTCAGGTTAGTCGACATTTCCATTAAAAAATATAGACCGTGACCTTACCTACCTTTCTACACAGCCTACTCCGTGTTCCTAAAGTTTAACTCTAGCTCTTTCCTTTTATAACAGATAAAATCCGCCGTTCAACAAAGTGGATTCCGTCGCACAAAACGTGGATTCAATCCTCTCAAAGTAGAGAATTTAGTGGCAGAGCCATTAACTCATTATGACCCGACAGATCCATACTTTCCCTATCAATGGTACCTGGTAAGTATCAATTCGCAACTTCTATTAGATTTATATATACATTATACATAGTGTGTTCTAAGGCATATCCAGTTGTTCTTTTGCCAATACTGATAAGAATTTGCATTTTGCAAATAGTACCACCTGGTTATCATCTCGGAGTATTTTACTTTCACCGTGAATTATAGGTAGTTTTGTTTACACATCGTCTGCGTTTTAATAAGGCAAACAACCTAATGGTTTACACATAAGAGTCCATGAAATCATTTAATCCCAATTATAAGGAAAAATTCCCACATAACCGTTCTATGTCCACGTATCCGTATGGGCGCGTTGTCATTCATACGTCAGAGAAAGGGTGGATTAACAGCATATGAAATTATCTGTGCAACATAAAAAATGTGACGTTGACTGAAAGTCGTTTTAGTGAAGGAGGCTTTATGCGAAAATGTTTCAAGGAGTCATGTACATATGTACCATACCAACATCTTCTCAAAGTGTCATTGGCAGGCTTAACCCACTTTGAAAAAGAAAATAAAGCTGGATCGGATAATAATGATAGTCATTTTCTTCCCCATTGCTGTTGAGATTTTGTTTGTATCTGTTGCATGAAAGCTAGAAAAGGGAGAAAGAGAAAGCAAATTGTTGTTTTTCTCTTAATATCCACATTGACTTGTAATATATTGTGCTATGATGTGTAATAGTACCTATTTACCATCTTAGTGCTTCCTTCGTCTCGCTAAGTAAGATGGGTTAACAATGTAAATCATGATGACAGCAAAATAATGGGGGAAAATGGAAAATATAGCGAAAGCCAGGAGAAAGTTTCAAGTAGCGTGAAGCATGACTAGAAAAGATGACACAAGTAAATGGAATATATATTAAGAAGTGTTTTCCGGACGGTATCTCCTTACTTGGTTGTTAATTCTACAAAAAAAACGTCGTTTTGTGCACCATTACTATTACCATTATCGTCTGTGGATATGTCCTCGTAAGATTACGCTTTTTCCCTTGAATGACAAAGCTAAGACAGAACCCGTCGATTTTTGTCATTAGTCTTCCATTTTTTCCTTTTGAGGAATTTCTTAGTTTCTATTTTTATATCCATTAAGGAAGGATTATGCAAGACGGGATCCATCCTTTCACTAACCTGTACTTGTGTGCCTACTGATTTCTAAATCGCCCAGCAAATACTTTTTATCCAGACAGACGTTAGATATTTTAGAACCATTTTTTCAATTTCTCCTATGATGAATCCTCTTTTTCCGGTCGTATTGCATAAAATCAAGAAAAGTGAAATTTTAGATCGAAACCCTGTTCGGGGAAAATTCACCCAAACGATATGACCCAATCCCCCAAATTTCACTTTTAAGACACCCAGAAGTGTTACACAACTGCGTTACTTTTTAACGCTAACATATTTTGTTACCTTTCTTCTTGCAAAAATACTACGAGATATAACACAAATTTTCACTATGATTGCTCTTAAAGAACCTTTTGATATTGAGTGTCAGACGATAGATTTCGCATTGAATCCCTATGGCTACAAAAAAACGATAAATATTGGCTACAGAAAAAGGATTAGCTTTACAGCGTTGTCGTCCTACGCAAATAGGTAAGCTGTTGTTTTCATGCAAAAAACAGCAAGCATTCCTGATTATTTATGATCGCCCATAAGATGTGCTTGCGAATTACAAAGTTACGTGGAAACACAATTTCGAAGCTTTCACTACTCCTTTGGGGCATTTTGGAAGCAATATTTTTAAGAAAGGATGGCTGTTTCCTTTCATACTTAACCACACATCAGGCATGTCTGACGAATAAACAGAGTTAGTGGAAAACTTCTCATGCATCACCTCATCTGTTTAAGGTTGATCCAAGGAGCTTATAAAATCCCAAAGGAAATTTGCAAACTAAAGGAAAGAAAATTTGGTTTGCACTAGTGAAAGACTATGACATGGGCCTAGTTTTGTATGATGGCCATTTGTAGATATGTGCAAATAATATTTAATCATATAGTGAAATTTTTCGAAAGATGCCGGAGCACATCGTTGTCATTTTATCAAATTAGGGAAATTGCTCCTCCAGTTTTTCCATTTCTTACTGAGTCCTAAAAAGCGTTTTTGCTTCTAACTGTAAACCGCGTGAAACCATATCATAAAAATGATCACGCATCCCTTTCTTGGATGTTCTACTTTGGATGAAATTATTTGGAAGGAAAGTTTCACGCTGGATTTCATTTTCATTTTGGTAAGACGATCTAAACCTTGCTTCTACTATCATGAAATGTAAAGACACACATTGTGGGTACCGTATAACATCCTTTTAGGCCCCGGACTGTAATGGGAACTTTGATAAGACACATACCTACACACGATAATATTAGTAATACGATGAAGATCAATTGGAGTATGTGAAGCAGTAAAAATTGTTAATATTGGGTTTGACAAACTGTGCATCTGAAAAATTGAAGCTCAAAATTACAGTATACGGTAGTTAACGTATTAAACTGTAAGCAGGCCACATTTGGGAGTAACACGGTATTAAAAATACAAGCTGGTGGTGCAACGTTAGCGATAAGGAATGTTTGAAACTACTTATAGATATCTCAGAGGATCCTATCAAGAAAGTCATGGTTCATTGACAATGTGGGTAGAAGAACTATAACCAATTTATTTACTTTCTTCCAGTTTGCGAGGGCGAGCAAAGCTTTCCGCTAATCTGTATGTATTCCAGTTACTTTCTTGCTATGAGGGTACAGGTTCTTGACCTGGAAGAAAAGGAAAACTTTCACCCGAGAGAAAATTCTCTTAATTGGAAAAGTCTCAATTCGGTAGAAAGCTTATAGTGTGTCCTTGTCAGGTAAAGGCAGTTAGCTAACATTACATATTTCCAGTGATGTGAAATCATTTACGTTAAAATTCCACATAATTTCAAAACAAAAATGTTAAAAACTGTAAAACCCTGAGGGTTTTGTTGCAAATCATTTTAAAACGCGTGCAAGCAAATAAATTTGAAAGAAATGTACAACACAGACTAACCATGTCCGACCTATTAACAGTTTCGAAAATGGTCATAGCAACAATGTAATGTAACATCTAAAATTTAAATATAAAAGCGCTATAAAATCAATATATGTGCGATTTCGTTGTACCGAAGGCTCAAAAAGTTTTTTAGCACTTTCAACAAGGCACTTTGCTTGCCCGCCAACACATTCATTATCAAATCCAATTTCAATTAAATATTTTACCTATAAAATACTAAACTATCGAGTACCCCCATTTCTAAATATGATATTTGATGGCATAATGAAATCGAATAGGAAGGAATGAGTGGAATAGGAAAGCAATACATTTTTAATAAATAGATTCTTGTAAGGTTGCCAAAACTACTTAAACACATTTTTTTCCTTAAAGATGCATCGCATAGTGGTTTCTCAAGAACCCCAACAATTTACCCCACAAAAATGATTGCCAGTGACGAAACCTCATGCCAAATAACTTTCACAATATAATATTCCCTCTTTTTATTGGAGTACAAAGCTATAAATATTAGATTATGGCTCTACATTCTTACTTTTTTCTGTCTCTTATGTCCATATGGGAAAGAATGGAGAAAGAAAATTATTCGCAGTAGGACACGCGTATCCAAGTGCGGTGCTCTCAACAATTGCCAGTTTGCAAATAAAAAAACTGGTTATTATACCCAATTGCTTTCAACTCAGGAGAAAACTGAAATCCAAGTCACAATTTAAGTGCCTATGTATATATGTACATTTATATACAATAGCTGGACTGCTATATACGTTTTACTTGCGATTTGTGTGTTAATCTTAGAAATATTTCCTGATTCAAAATGACATAGCCATCCAATATATTGGAATTATAACTGGATCTGACTACGATTATTTCTGGTTTTGTAGACATGCATAACAACAATACTAGGGACTTATGC
>JAAXOA010004507.1:0-10220 GCA_036561885.1 Salina celebensis
TATATTTATTTTGTTATTTCTTGCTATCTCTGTTCTTTATCTGCTTGCTTAGCATACATTATGTTAGTATTCATCTTGTAGTGCTCATTACACATTAAAACCTGCTTATTTTTCCCTCTTTCTCGGTCTTTCCGAGCTTGCAACTATTATAGTTACAGCGTAGAATTTGTGTACCCCATGAATAGAGTAATTAGAAAAATGCTATTTTGAGCAAAAGTAGGAATGCATGAGGAGTGTGTGGTACAAATTACACTTTGTGTGTCTATCTCCGTCACATTTATGGCCTTTGGGAGTACGTGTGCTGCAGCGATATTAAGAACCGGTGCAAAAAATAATGCTTTTGAGCAAAAAACTCATTGCAAACTTCGAGAGGACTCTCATTTGTCAAACTATCTACAATAATACTTGTCATAATGGTTCTGAAAATCCCACTTGTTAGCAAAAAAGGATAACAAAAAATATTAAGAGGAGGAGGTACAGATAATTGTGTACTGTAATAGTAATGAGCATCAAGTTACACTGCGGTAAAATAAGGAAAGCTGCTGTGAGCTCAAAACGGAACTGTAAACAGAACAACAATAATGTAAAATACTAGAATAATTCCTTTCTTGATAGCGCTGATGATGTTTAATATGTGCCTTGTGAATACTAACATGTAATGCATCTGTCTGCATTGTGCATTTTATCCTATGCCTAAGAATGACACATCGATGCTTTTCCACATTGTTATGCCTCAACCCAAAACGAGCAATATTGATGCATCACGCATGTTACAGCGAATGGAAAAGCTAGAAATTTGCTATTTATTATTAGGGATTGTGCATAAAATACAGATATTTACGATTGATGTGAATTTTGTATAAGTATGTAACGTAATATTAGCGTTGCTGCATCAACTATGCATTTCTCTGTCATGTTTTTGTTTTGGTATCATATCAAAGATACAAGCAAAAGTCATCATTAATCTAAATGACTTTTCTCCTTTTCATGGGCTAATGGGGTGCATCCCTACATTTCATCACTTCCTCCTGAGAAGGTTCCGCTTTAGGAAGTCATAAAACGTAATTGTATAAACCCCTAATCAAAATAAATTGGCTTTAGAAGACCTCTATTGGCCTGATGCTTTTTTTGTTTTCTAGTGAAACTAAAACCATACAACAAGAGGTAAATGCGAGTAAAACAGCACTACTAGAAAATAGCTTTTGCATCCTAACTTCAGCCTCTAAATTACCTCTTTTACCTGATTTTCATCCTTTTTGGTAGCACACTTGACCATGTTCTAATATTGATCGACGCATGTGGCCTTCAGAAGAAAAAGGTGATTCATCCAAGAAATAGGCACACCTACTTGGACCATTAATTGCTTGTATAACGTTTCTGCAGGAATACTGTTGTGTGAAGAAGATACTCATCATGAATCATGAACAACTTCTGTAATCATACCTGGAAAGCGTAAGAAAAAAAACTCATCAACAAAATCCTGGAGGTTGTTGCTAAATAAAAAAAGATAAACGGCAGAAGCAGCAGCGGGGGCAGAGTAACATCGCCTGTTTTTAAAAAGTCGTGAGCTCTCGAGCATTGGTCATTTCAGGTAATGTACCTAAAACGGAGACTTGGATCTTCTTCAACTGCCTCTTCAGATGAAGTAATGAAAGATGCGGAGACGAGATTCATTTAGCTGACCAAATCATTTAGAAGTGGGTATATTTACTTATATTCCCATAGTAGTTCACTCACTGTATTCTGGAGTAGCTTCTCACGATTTTGAAAACTATCTAATGAATCTTTTGCGTCTTTCAAAGGGTTCACCACCTCACGTCGTGAACTTTGTAACATCCGTAGATAAGTAAAAAGGTACAAGGTCGAAAAATATAAGCACTAAAACTGCCATATATTATTTAACAAACGATCATCATTATCATCTCAAAGTGAAATGCGCGGTTTTCTTAGCTAATCTTTTCGTAACTGGTGTGGTAATTGGTACCTTAAAAATAAAAATAACTTCGTGCTCCAGGATTTAGAAGGCTGCTACTTGAAAAGGGTATGCACTTGTTTCACCTGAAACCAACCCTTAAAATACAAGGTTTGTGAACTTCCTAATCTTTGACTTTGTTATGAATTATTGGGAAGTTATAGAGCATAGCATGATGCAGAAACAAAAATAACCGTTTACTGCATCTCATGATGCACTTTACTTTTCATGCAGGGAAAATCCATGGATATTTTCTTAAGATCAGCAAGGGGCAAGTGTAGATTAAATTACTGCCGGGTTAACAAACATTTAACATAAATATAGGTAGACTCTTTAATTGTTTGCTACAAACATATTTCAAATTCGGTCGTCAGAAAGATTATACTATATACTATATGGTGTAATGGATACCTACAAACAATATTATAGGATATCCAAAAATGATTTAATTGTTATGGTGACTTGCCGTTTGAATTGGGAAATAGAGCCTACGTATTTTTAGTAAGGTGTAAGGATTTATTATTTTTATATCGCCAGACTGGCTAAAACTGGGCCCAACAGCAAGACACCGTATTTTCTACTGTGCTTGTGCATTTTTGCATATCATATCAATTTGAATTTTGTATTCAGGATAGGTGTTTGAGGATCGGGCAAAAAAGCTAGTAATCTTGCCCCATCACTAACATAACAGTGCAAAATCGAGTTGCACAATTAGGTATTTTTTAAAATTACTGTTTGCGTACCTACAACTTCATAGTTCTTGACAGCTGCCATAAAGTAACAGCTCGTTTGTAATGTCAACGTCTAAAAGAGCATTACCGAGCGTACGTTTATAACACCCCTTTCATCATCATTTCTGTCATTTAAAAAAAGATTAAAATTAAAAAGCTGCTAAAATGAAATTCTCTGCATGTGCGAAACCTCTCTTCCTGTCAAACCACATTAAGCGCATTTTCAAACGAAAAACTTTTTCCTAACTTGATGTGTGGCAATATGATTGTATTCAAATGTAAAAGTTACTTTGGTCTCTAATCAAAGTACAAAACGACTGTGCTGAAAAAAAAACAATGATAATAGCTTTTCCTCGCTGTTAATAATGGTTAATATGCAGTTGCCACACACAGAAAAGTGATAGCAGGGAGTAACTTTGACTTTGTAATTTGATAGCGTAAAAATACTGCTGGATGAACACATAATTTTGCTACTGATTGTTGATTCCGTTCTTGATAATAACAACAAATACATACTCAGAGAAAAGTGTGGATTGACTTGTATACACAATGTTCCTAGCAACTTGCAATTTTCATTAAGCATGCTGCGCAATATCGTGAGGTCAAAGCTGAAATTCGTCATTTATGCATTTGCAGAAAATATCATATTTGTTTTGTTTCATATCCTCGTCGATAGGAATTGTATGCTTGAAATATACACCACGGGAAGTTAATTGGGTAACCTCAAAAGAGTTGAGTTGATAAGGAATGTTTCTCATGGATTAACTGATTGTAATATTATAGTCTCATAAATGCCAAATATTGCTTCTAAATGTTGAACAAAACTTTTAAAATGTATCGCAAAATTTTTATACTTGCACAAGACCTAGACTGATTTATATGTCGTATCTTTTGTAATGGGGAATGACTGAATGCTGAATGCATGTATATATTGAGCATGATCCACTTGTTGTTTAAGAAACCGGCAAAAAAAGCTTTACATTTTATAGTTTTGTCTATTGCCTAGTCCACATTTTCTTGAATCTATTGTTTCAATCATTACTCTAAGTCTGGTTTGTAAAATTTGCAAAAAGGATTTTTTAATGTTCAAAGTCAAGTGAAAACAAGATTTCCTTAATGTCAGCTACTTGTTGATTTATAGCTTAGTTATTACATTACACTATATTAACTACATGCATGTACTACTGTTGTTGGTGGCAACACAAAACCTTCTCGCTTGTTCTTACTTTGAAAACATGACGATCTCAGGGCAAAAGATTTTAGTTTGTTTATCATGCCTTATTACATGAAAAATATATGCACATGACCGAATTTATTGTATGTTCAGCATGAATATTACATATTTACCATAGATTTTGGTGCTCTACATGTGTTCAAAGTTTCAAATAACCTTACTGAAATAATGAAATTTAACGTTTTAGCATGTACCTTCAACTTATTTGAATAATATTGGGGTAATCATATAACGTTACAAATTAAAGTCTAATTAATGTAATTAGTTACTGCATACTTCACATTGCACAATATGCTTTTAAATCTGTACACTTATTGTAAAGTGTCAAGCTAAATTGTTTCTTTGTTTCACCTATTCTTCAATGTAAAACGTATAAAAGCTGATATTCCTCCTGAAATCAAGTTGCAGGTTGTACCAGCCAAGGTATCTCAAAGAAAAGTGGCTGAGCCACTGCGGAGTTGCAACCATTACCAGTAGCAGTGCGAGCAGTGGTGGTAGCATTATCGAAACATAATCGGATTAGAGATGTAAAAAACCAACAGGTAAGGGTTTCCTTCCACAATGCATAAAGGATTTTCTCCTTTTCATTTCATATTTTTAGTATAATCAACAAATTGTAGTTGAACATTCCGCGAAGAGCCAGGCTCGCACATTTATGATCAAAATATTACATTCATTGGAAGTTTTTCTATTTTCATATTCAATCGGATTATGCAGAAACAATCCGAGTGAGCAACATTTTCATCAGCATTACGATATGTACTTATTTTGGAATTTATACGAGATTTATGTGCGCTTTTCTTCAGAAATTGATTAAAGTAAGATCCAACCACGTTGCTTTATATTTTCTTATAATTGCATGTCATACGAACTAATAGTAAAGAACAGTTGTAGTTTGTAAATTTAGACATTTATCAATAAAGTAGCAAATTATTGAGCAAGGGAAACATCCGTGTATGTATCTATGAATTTAATGTCTTTCTTCAACTAGACAAGAAACAAGGCGATCATGAGCTCGTGAAAATGTACATGCTCAGGCATACACGGGCCAAATACAACATTTTCTTCTAAAATGTGGTTTACACTGAGAATCTAATAAGTACATGTTCAGCACGATTGGTTTTCTGGAAGTTTCATCCTCACCCTGCTCGCACATCAAAGCTCACCCATAAAGTCTGTGTATCGCATTATAAGTTTGTTTAGAATCAACTAGCCATCATTTAATTTCACTAATACTTACCTGTTACCTGGTACTGAGGATTTTTGAAAAGTATGCCGTGATGCCATTCGGAACGATGAACGATAGGAGGCTTCAGACAACGTGTTTTCTCAGTCTCCTCATGGTACACAAATGTCTATCATTATGCGTGTTCCCTAGTCAAGGTAGGCTTCATCCCTGGAATTCAACAAAAAAATCTACAAAGCCAGAGATTCTCTTGAACCTGTGCGTGTTCAGGGCCTACATTGTTGGGTATACCTAAGCATCAACCGATTACGTACCAGTTTTTACACTTCAAACAAAATATTTTTTAATCAACGTTTCAGTTTTCTCTCATCCAGTGCATCAGAAAAAGTGCATGAAGAATGCAAGAGAATCTTTTCAAACGTAAGGTCACTAGAATCGCACCGAGTAAAAAAAAAAGTTATACCCTCTTGTTGTTAAATGAGTGTGGGTAGATTGCAAGTAAAAATTAAACTGTTTTAACAAGGAGAGAATCTTAGAAGCTTGGCAAGCAGCTTTTTTTATTTTAAAATTCTTATTTCTTCTTTAAGCAAATTGGGATCGGCTTTCTGTAAGGTTGCCCAGCAAATGCATAACTTGTTACGAGGCAAAGCCTGGATATAACATAAAGGGATGGAAATATCCCCTGAAGGTAAAATACCTTTGCAGGTAGGAGCTTCACATGCAACCAGGTTGAGAGAAAAAAGAGCAAGATGCTCTTCTTGATGATGATGATTCCTGCAAAGAAAAAAGGTAGCATTGTTGAGCCAGCAGTCTGGTAACGTTGCAAGGAGCAACAATGCTAGAAACTTTGAAAGCAAAACAGCTTTTCAGACATCACAAGAAGGGGAAAAAAACTTTAAGAAAATTCCAATCGTATCGTGTAATGTATTCTGATAGAATGCATTGTCGACATGACTTATATTATATTACGACAAGTTTTTCGTTTCGTTTAAACTGGTAAATATTATTGTGTAGATTGGGATCCCTATTCCATTCAAAGTCTGTACCCACAAGCCTCGACAAGTATTTTTTTTTTCTTACATATTTTGTCACTTGTTGCTTCTTCGCTGTATGCAAACTCGCAAGAAACTACAATGAAAATCACCTATAAACCAGCCTCGTCTTGAACATATTTTCAGAAGAGTTTTTCATACCAGTCTGTTGGCTGTTTCTATTTTTTAACGGGTGTCGAAGACTCCTTTGAAAAAAGCTGATTTTGCAAATAAGCCAAAATATAGTGTAGTAATTATATATGCAATAGCGATGATGTGGTTTTCAGCTAATACGACTAGGAGACCCAATCGCACCTGTGCAGTAACTTTGAATTGATAACACAGTTGAATAATAAGTGCAGCAAGAGTTCTTTTCGTGTGCTTTTGGCGGAATTTGAACGGGATCCCTGTAACGAAAACAATGCGAAAGGGGTTGCAAGCATTAAAACTGAAACAATTTGTGAAACTGTAAGGAGTGCACCAGTTCTATCAACTGAGGACTAAAAAGGAGAGACACATCTGCATAATATTATACGGCTGTGTAGGATCATCATAATACTTAAAACCTGTGCAAAGACTTAACAAGATTAGCTTCTTGAAAGAAAATTACAGTATTTTCGTGTGACTCAGGAGCGGAGCAATACTATCATTTAGACAATAAAAGTAGATAATTTTGCAACAAGTCGTGATAGCATTAGGGCAGCAAGTGGTTCTACAACTAGAAGTGACCAAATTCACTGACCTGTGTCCTCATGCTGCTGTTCACACTGCAGCATAATAATTATTTTTGTAAAGAAACCCGTCCTCAAGAAGACGGAGACGAGCTCTGGTTATCATTTTGATTTGAATGAATTACACCATTAATCTTTCAAGTGTCATTGTATCACAAGCATATCAGTAAAATGACATGGTGTTTTTTCCGAAAGAAAACAAAATGGGATATGTTTTAGCATAGTATTGTGGATTTTTCTCCTATGTAAAACCAAATGATTTATGACACTTCGTGAATAGAGAGTTGTGTTTTTAACAGTGTGCGTGGTGTTGATAGCACGATAGAAAAGAATAGTGTTCAATTTAAAGATGATAAGCTGCAATTCAATTGTAAAATTGATAGAAAACAATACAGTGATGTGAGGAAAGAAGAGAAGGAATTTCTAATTGAATTTGAACAAATGAACAGAATGCAGTGCAAAAGGAGTCATGTTTTTCGCCTTGTTTAGCAGCTAATAAAGTGGTTAATTTTTGTGTTTTCATGGTCGAGATGAGCCTGGAGATAGGCGGTGAAATAAAGATCAAACGACTAACAGAGTGAATTTATGAGCGTATTCGTTCCGGTAAAGGAAACAGAAAACTTTTTACTGGTGTTATGTAAGTGGTTCAACGAGAACAAGGCAAATTAACGATTTCATGGGCCAGTAAGTTGCGCACTCCTTTGGAACGAAAGCAAGCTGCAAAAAACATGCGAGTGGATACATAATGCGAGTAGCTGATTTGATAAGACGAATTGCTAGATTGAAAGAGAAATGTGTACATTTAGTTTGATTGAAAAAACGTTATAACTAAATTAGAATGGAGGGCCCTTGTGGTGCGCCTCCAATAGTCAACATGTTGATGGGAGGCCAAAGGTCAAACAATGCAACTCCCCATCACTACTATTCAACTCCCAGTGCAGAACAACCATCCAGCTTTATAAGTACTCATAGTTATGAGAAGTGGGGAGCCCCTTCATCACATTCATAATACGAGAAGACCCAGTGTCCATGCCAATGCAGCGGCTGGACTGGTCCATCAACTTCATCATCCTCCAAATCCTCGCCCGCAAAGAAGTCGTGGACAAAGTCCTGCAGTAAATTCCCTTGGAGGAACTGAAAGCCTAATGATGGACACCAGTTCCATCGCGCCAGCACCACCCCCACACCACGTCCATCATCATCCAGGTGGTCATCATCTCAATAATCCTTCTCCCCATATTCACCTCACAAATATTGGCCACGGTCATAATCATCTTCATGACGACTCCCATATCCATATCAACTGTGGTGACACCAGCTCCCATTCAATATCCCCTCCCAATTCTAACTCAAACAACAACAATTAGTTGTGGTAGCGGTAACAGTACATCTGCAAATATTGGAGCACCGACATCTCGCACAGCTGTAATGCGTGGAACTGGTGTTGGTGGTGAAGCAATGCCTCCAAATAGCCGTAGTCACCATAACAACAACAATAGTCACCGCAGTCATACCAAGGACAGCTCTGGCATCTCAGAAGACTACGAAAACTACAGGAACAATAGACGGAGTAGTAGCCGTAACAGATCAACCGGTGGGAAAGGACAGTTGCCCAAACAGAAAAAGTCAATTCTTGAGGATGACTGTAGAGAAAAGTGCAGGATGTGGGAATAGCTCAATGGATGAAGACAATGATCATTGTATTAGTGGTTGTAATAAACGTTCGTTTAAGCAAAGACCGCCGTTTATTAACCCCAATCAAGAGTTTCTTCCAATCTGTGATGCTCTCTTTAACATGATATCCCTGGCAGCATACTTTTGTGACGTAGTGTTTGATGTGTTGACTGTGTACACATGGTACAAAATGAGTATTGAGACTGAAGAAGATCTATACGAGCTTTCATACTCGGCAGTTCTCCAGCAGCAGAGAAAGAATGGAAGACTTTCTTCTGGAGAAATCGAAGAACGAGTGAGTAGCATGCCTCGAGAGTTCATGTGGCAGTGGTCCCTCCTGGGCGTAGTGTTCATTGCTTTATCCTGTTTTCTAAGTCAACTCTTGTCATTCAAATGGTATAAAGAGAGCGAACGACGTGGTCAGAAAGCACCAGATGGAACATTTCTCGACGGTCCCCCTGCACCATGTTCATCGAGTGTTTTAGTAGCAATGCATGTATCCCTCGTAGGCGTCCTCTGGAGATACTTTAAACTTTTTATCCCTGTTGATCTCCGGTTTGTGAAGAATGAAGTACGAGATCTCTGCTTATTAAGACTGATCCATGCGTTCTGCCAAGCTGCTCCGATGCTGTTGCTCCAACTTTATCTCATCTGGCACGAGCCAAGGATTTGACACGGTCACTGACCTAACCAAAGTCTCCACGTGCCTTTCTCTCTTTAGTGTGTGCTGGTCATTAGCATCCTTTAGTAAACACATTCGCCATCAAAATGTGCACAAACTCGTGCTAACTTGGTTAGGAGTCATTTTCCAATTTTTCTGGCGTTTCGGCACAGTCACGTCCAGATTCTTAGCCCTGTCTTTGTACGCGATTGTCTACCAGTACTGGGTTTTCGTGGTACTCTTTCTCCATTGGTTTTGCATGCTGCTTTGGCTCATCTCCCCCAAGAACATTTTCCACGGGGAGAAAATGTCACGTGTCAAGAAACTCTCTTACTCTGCAATTGTCGCTGTTGTCTACACAATCTGCTACATTAACGTACAGGAAACAAACTCCAGAGTAAAAGTTGTTATTTACTATGTCACCATGTTTATGGAAAACTGTCTTTTATTGAGTGTTTGGCTGATCGCGGTCCGCTATGAAGATGAGATTTGGTTTCGATCTGGAGTCACCTACGCTGTTGTGTTATGCTTTTTCGGGGGACTTTGCTTCATGGGTTTGTACTACAGGTACTTCCACGTGAAAAAGCTTAGCTACGTGTATGACGCAGAGAGTTCAATTTACAGAAATACTAGTAGCATCGGAGGGTGCTCATTAATGAATGATAATGGAAGTATGTTGGCTACAATCAGCGGAGGAGTTGATTACGATGGACGTGGAAAGGGGAATGGAGTGATTATGGGATATAACAGCAGGAGTGGTACTACTTCCGGCAGCAATGCTGGACAAGGAAGCAAAAAGAAAATGGAGAAAAGTAACAACCGAGAAGGCCAAGTAAATGAAAATAAGAAATCAGAGGATGCACCCAAGACAGGACAAATGAATAAGATGAATGGCCATAGCACACATCATCCAACCGTAGCTCCTGGTGTATTTAATTGCAGATTTCACCCAGCAATGAAGCGAAAGAAAAAGAAGCCTACAACTTTTGTGCCACCGCCT
>JAAXOA010004508.1:0-10220 GCA_036561885.1 Salina celebensis
ACATGTAAATTTTAACAGCTTGCACTGGGCCTGCCGTGGGCATCGCTACTCACGCAGTGGCTATTGACTAGCGAAAGCTGTAAGCGGAGCTACTTCAACGGATTGTCCGGGTCGTCCGTCCGTCCAAGTGAAATCTCACAACACAACACGGAGCACAGGATTGAAATTTTGCACAAACAATTTTGAGACGTATAGGAAGCGCTGGAGTGAATTTAATTGTTTTTTGTAACCAAAGTATTGGAATTAACTAAATATAATTAATTAAATATAAGTTAAATTAAAATTCATGCAATAAACGATTTAATAATATATGTACAACTTAAATGAGTTGCATATATGAATTGAATTGCTTTTCAAATTCATGTATGATTTTGATACATAATTATTAGCCGAATTTAATTGATCCACTATTCGCACTACAATTTATAGTTGAATCATCGGTCGAAGTACTCCCAAGAACCTGTTACTAGTTAATTAAATTCGCACAAAATATCCGTAACGGCGTAAAAATGAAACTG
This sequence comes from Salina celebensis, assembly GCA_036561885.1. Lineage (NCBI taxonomy): Eukaryota > Metazoa > Arthropoda > Collembola > Entomobryomorpha > Paronellidae > Salina > Salina celebensis. The sequence continues at coordinate 519 of JAAXOA010004508.1, forward strand.
TTTTAATGAAGCTGACATTATAATTAATCAACTTTTATTATAATTTTAACCGATAGGGCTCTTCCAGGTGGAGTGCCTTCGCTAGCTCGGTCCCGCCCCCCCTGCGTCCTATAATGTCTCGACCTTGAGCTAACATTACGGGTTTAATTGTCGACATTGATGATACGATTACTGTGATTGTTAGCATTACCTTTGTTTTATACCTTTTTGGGTACTTAAAAACAGTAATTACTCGTTGTTTTTCAAGTTAGGAAATAAGTGTTTGATTTCCGAAAAGCCCAAAGTGAAAAAATGACATCGTGGATTTGCATCTCAAAGTTTGGTTAAAGAACTATCTCATGCTACGCAACACTATGATGCATATAATATCCACTAGCTGTTTAGTAAATACCCGGATTCTCTTAAAAGGTGTAGATCAGACAATTCTCAGATTTTGAGCGTATCGTATTGCAAATTCAGAGAAATTTTGTACTTTTCAAATAAAATCGTTGGCGAAATAGCTATGAAACTGCAATATCATCTTGATAAAGTAATATCGTTGCAAGCATATTGCATTATTTTTTAATTAATTTTTATCCTCCTGTCCCGGCCCCTACGGTGTTTTTTGTGTCCCGGCCCCCCTGCATGGCAGGGGCCTGGCGAAGGCCCTGAACGTAATAGACAAAAGCTCAACTCGCCGTAGTCAAAAGAAACCCCACTGGCCACTTTAACTAGACAGGTTTATGCTGTTGCTGACCTTATTTCTCACTAAAGCATGCATTTGATTAGAACTTCATAATTAACTGCAGAAAACAACTACATTGTTAAATTCAATACAAACAATTCTATGTTTGTCGCACCTTCCGAAATTTGATTTTTACTACACTTAATAATCTGTAAACACTTAGTAATGTTTCGACAAAACCCGTTGCCGCTTAATCTTAACAAATATTGCAATGTTGATTTCTGGACTTATAATTTGCTTAAAATTTTCTTCCGTCAATGAGATGATTTCTAAGCCATTGTATCGATTTTATGCATAAATCATTAGGAAATCTTTAAAAACAGTCATTAAAATATATTTTGAGTTAAGACGCCTTACGAAAAGTTTTATACGCGTTCAAGCAACATGTGACGATGTTGTAAAAACGAACGAGTTGGATGGTTGTAATTTAAAGCCCAATATGTACAATAAGGTGGCAAAGGCAACGTGAGACTTGCCAATTACAATTATCATGTCTCTGCAGCCGCATTGGCAACCGTAGAATTGTTGTACTGATTCCGTGATCACTACCTGATTTCTTGAAGCAGTCCAGATATAATTCGCGTATCTGTACTCTGTGAGCAACTATTGCTACAGAAATTTTTTAGCGGCTACTATATAGCTAAAAATTTCCAACAAAATACCATTCTTTAAAATCTCTCTGTGGAAAGTGGAAAAATCCATATACAATTTTCGGTGTAGATTTATAATATATGAAAATAGAAACGTTACAAAGTTCTGTTTAAAATGTGGCTAATGTTTGAAAAGCATCGAACATATTGTCTGTTCATAGTCAGGCTCTTGTTGATATGAAATTAAGATGAGATAGCTACGCGATGAGATGAGGATTCCTTGTCATGTGAGATCTCCAGGAAATATAAAGTGGAATAAACTGTTTTGAGTAAATACCGGCATTTACCGGTAAATACGGGTATTTACCGATAAGTACCGGTTTTTACCATCCTAGCCCCTGACGGATTTTTGTCCGAAATTAAAAATTCAAGTTTTAATGCTAATCAGCTTGAGTCTCATCAAAAAACTTATTATTTAACGTTTCTAGTGATGTTATAACTCATTTAGCAGACGTAAAGCGATGTTTTCCTAACTGCGTAGTAACTCGATTAAATCAATTCAGACGACACTATTAAATTCTAAAGGGATTTTGGGTGTTTTGGACGCTTTTGTGGGAAATACTATTTTTTTCCCGGACAGGGTCCTAAAGTAGAGGTGGCCGTCCTTTAAAGTTTCCTGGAGATCTCTAATATGTTCAAATGCCTCTCTGGGAAATAAAACAGGGAAAAACTTATCTTCCTGCTTTGAACAACGATTAACTCACACTCGGCTCATTGTAACTGCAAAATCGTGATCATGATTTATTTATATCATATGCAAAATTGTGAAGTTAGACGCCGTTTACAGTCGTCTATACAATGGATAAACATTAACATTGAAGGTGCCCATCTTCCTCGAGTGAGTAGAAGGATTAGTGGGCTGTGCAAGGTTGTTAGTAGCCATTATGGCTCGGGTTGCCTACCAAACCTGAATCAAGGTTGGCTTTTCCCATTAGAAAGAATTCGATTCCGGAAACGACTAGTATGGAAACTGTTCCAATAAGTTGTATAAATCTCGAAACATAAAAATATACGGAATTCGATCAAATAAAGGAAATTCCCGAAATATAAAAAAATTTTACGAAGTTTTTGAAATTAAATTAAAAAATCGAACTTTTATACTTAGGACCCGAGGATATCCGTTGGTTAGAACTATTGAACTACTTAATGAAAATTTGTCTCATGATGCGTTACTTTACGCCTAATAATACAATATGAGTTGTTTTCATGATGGCCAATCTATATATTAATTGAGGTTGTCCAACCAGCAATCCCATAAAGTAGCTTTTGCTACTTAATAATAAGGATAGAGTTTTCCGTATAAATGTTCATTCTTTGTGTTGTAGTTTGTGTAAATGTGAACGCAGTTTCCAAATAAATTTGTCAACTAACACTTAGCGTTAGTAGGTATGAAGAATAGATGATCGGGATATGTGTGTTCAAAACCGAGTAATACTTCATATGCTACCCAGCAGTTGAAATTTGGAGAGAACAATCGTTTTCATTAATTCGGAAGAATTCGTGCATATTTACGTACTGTAATGAAATTGAGCTTTCGGAAATAGTCACTTTTAGTCGGGCTTTTTAATGACTAGGATGGGTTGGAAAACGTTTAAAAACTTCTCAGTTTAAAAACTACGTTGGTCACAATTTATACAAATATTCTAGGAATTATGACATTCTTTTAATTGTAAAAACCGGTTTCTATAATCGTACCCAACTGAAGCAAAATACTACTGATCTGAACTGTACAAAAAAGTGATCAAACCACAAAATACAATTAATTAATTACTAAAATTACAAATACTTGCTACTAGATTTCAAATAACGCAGTAATCAAGCAGCTTAAGATCTTGTACATGGAAACCTTTTTGCTAATTGCTAAACGCAAAGGATTACGTGCAGAATTTCTTATGCGAAATTATGGTCTTTTGTGTTTTAATCAATAAAACTTGTATTCTCATATAACTATTACTATATTGCAACTAGCAACGAAATTCCAATGGTTTTGAGATGTGGGCAAGGTGTTATTTCGCCATCTGCTCTAATCTCAGAACATATCTTAAAATTAGCAAAGGCCCTCCAAAAGATCATATGCGTTCATTAGCTTTACCTCTAATGATTACTTAAAAGGTGCATGACTCACTTAACCCCTACAGACCGACTGTCCAGCATTCAAATTTGGAGTTGGTTGCAATAAGTTTTTGCGGGAGCACTTTGTTCACCTGATAACTTTCGCTCCAGCAAGAAAGTCCCATTGAAAAAATTAAATGCTGGGCAAGCGGATAAAACTGTAACTCTCAAACCCAGCTTGCATAAAATTAAAGTAAGCATTAATATTTTGTGCCACAACATGCAATAGTACAGTTTTAAAGTACCGGATGGATTAAAACATTAGAAGTTATTCAGATGAGCAATCAAATTGTTGACCAAAATCCAAATTCATCACAATAGACTGAATATGTGTTGCTGAAAACTGATACTTTCAAACGCCGTTTATAGATATTGTAGCACTGGGAATTGCGCTTGCAGCGGGTATCACAATTATCCAAATGAGTTAAGGTATAATTCTATCAAGAATCAACCCTTAAATGTTTCATTCAGCTTCTAACGTGTAAAACTGCACAAATTTTCAAAATTTTTTTAAAAACCAAAACAAGCATTTACTTAGTAGCTATTTTTAATACATTTGAATACTAAAGTAAACATTTGAACAAAACAATATATAATGTTAACCAGTTAACCCTCGCAAATCCTGAATGGTCGTACCGCATATTTAAACACGATTTGTTTCTATCTAAGCGATGGCAATGACTACATTACATGACTGGATTTTAAAAATTGGTACTGAACATTCAGTATTTTTGTGACACATTTTAGGCAAACAATTCTTGATCGTCAGATGTAATGGATCCGTTAGTTTTTACCAAATTAAGAAAAGTAGTTATTTAGCTTTTACTCATGGAAACAATGCTCAGGCGCTTGTTCCAAGTAAATACTTGATTGACCCTCCAGTTAAAGTTAAGTTTGACTTCAATATACGGAATATATGTTGATTGGTAAACGTAGCAGGCCATTTACTACAGTGGAGCAGAACATGTTTTAAACCCGGAGTGCTGGGCTTGGCTAAATAGCAAAATACTTAAATTCCACGTGTTACCATGCGGCGTGTCCTCGGGCATTAAAAAAATGTTCTGTAGTATCAGTTTTTCGTGTTTTTCCACTTTTTCAATATAACATGCGTTACCGGTAGAATATAGATAACGGGTAGTGAATATATAAACTGCGTGAATTTTCTGCACAAATTAATATTCGCCACTGGATTAAAAACGTTTGTGCACTGCATTTGGAATTCATTATTTGGTATAGCTGCGTACTGGTTGTATAAACAGGATATGAAATGATTAGGTAAACTTATTTTCAGAAAATTCACAGAAAAACAACGTAAAAAATTTCTTGCGATTTTGCGTATTTCAGATTATTTCCAACATTGAAGACAATCGACGCTACGACCCCATAAATATCGAATGGATAATTGTCCTAACCGCCAGTAAAACACCTTTCCGTCCACCATATTGAGCTGAAGACCACAACCAATAATTACCCCGCAAGACTTACTGTCTTAAGGGAAGCAATTATTTTGTAATGGCGTTTGAATATTACTCCAAAAATGCAAAGGCTCTTCTAATTAATCTGCAAGGTTACGTTTTTGCTGTGTTTTTTTCGGTACAAAAAATGGTCTATTTAACACCGTCTTAGTCTTAGTGAGCAGTTCGTGATCAAACTCGTACAAGTTTGTTTTCAAGAGTGCAATCGTGTTGATCGAAGAGCGGCTGTAATTTTTGGTTAACTCGTTTGATACACGTGTTAATGTGTGATATATCAAAATATCATGATAGAGATACCTCAATAGAACAAATTTCGTGTACCATGTAACAGTAATGGTAGTTCAGAGTTCGGTTTAAAAGAAACCTACTAGGAGGGGCTATACATCCCTGGTACCCCAGGAATGAGCCGCAAAGCTAATTTTTTGTCTTAGCAGTATAAAATCATCCCTTAAAAATAATCGTTAGAAAACTAGTACACAATATAAATAAGTAGAAAAAATAATAATAGCATTGGGAAATTTTGGTGGATTCTCGTTTGTAATAAATTAATCGCATTCAGAGTACCAGACGCCATATTGCTTTAGGTTAATTCTGGCCCGTTTGGTTGTTTTATGAAAAGTTAGCTTATTAAAGGCGTTTGTATGAATCCAAAATTGAATTACCTTTTGCCATTTACCGAGTAACTTTGCTTCAGGTATTGCGAGCAGAGTAGCCAAAAGCATGTAAAAATGGCCAGATTTAATTTTTAGAATTAATTATGTGAAAAGTTGAATACCAAGAATTTGTAATCATCGTCCCAAACAATCACCGCTTTAACAACCAATGGTAACTGCGAAAAACTAATTCCGTGTGAGATTTTCCTACAGTACTTTCGACGCCGTTCCGATAACTTTAATCACAGATGGTGTCTCATAAATGCATGTTGGTTGTCTCTCCTTCTGCAATGTAATCATGTATATACCAGACGATCCACAATCATCGTAAAACAACATGTAGTAATGCATACCAGCCGAGAGCGCATCAATATATTTGTCCCGAAACAAGCATATTTTGGACGAACTTATTAAACCTGCGTTCAGAAGTGGTGACTAACACGCACTAACATAACCAAGTTCGGTTAAAAGTCAGCATATTACACAATTCTATGGGTTCCAGCATCGTGTAATACGATAAATGTTGACGCCGCTGCGTTATTAATAGTGAATACAGATTGGAGCAGCCTATTACATAAAATGATTTTTAAAAGAATTAATTGTAGCTAATGGTATCGTCCAACAGAACCTCTCGTATTATATTTTGTTTGCCTTTATGTAGCCGTACTCAATTTTCGTAGAAACTTCGAATGCATACTATGTTAAACAAGCTTCGTAACGCGGCTTGTGAAATTTTGATGTGGTAAAAAAATTCAATTCAGTCATTATTATTATTTAGAGTAAAAAATTTTCATTAGCACATACATGCTGTGTTCCAGATACTCACACTGTATAAGTTGTGTAAAGTCCATTGCTTATGTTGGATATTTTGTTTTGAGGTTTGATGGACATTTAGTAACACAGGTTGAGTGATCAATTTTTTGAGCTAAAGGGTTTTAAAAATTTCTATATAAAACATTAACACGTACCAAACGATCTAACCAAAAATTACAGCTGCTCTTCGATCAACACGGGTGCACTCTTGAAAGCAAACTTGTACGAGTTTGATTACGAACTGCTCCTTAAGACAGAGTTAAACAGATCATTTGTTGCACCAAACAAGCACAGCAAAAACGTCACCTTGACAGATAAATTAGAAGGGCCTTTGCATTTTTGGAGTAATATTCAAACGCCATTACGATATAATTGCTTGCCTGAAGATAGTTACTGAAGTAGGTTTATTGTTGGTTGCTGATGCAGCTCAATTCAATGCATGCAAAGGTGTTTTACTGGAAGGTAGGACAATTATCCATTCGACTTTTTTGGGTTTTAGCGTCTATTGTCTTCAATGCTGGGAATAATCTAAATTACTCAAAATCCCAGGAAATTTTTTTCATTGTTTTTCTGTGAATTTTCTGAAAATAAGTAAACCTAATCATTTCATATCCTCTTTGTACAAGCAGTACCCAGTTATACCAAATAATGAATGCCAAATAGAGTTCACAAACATTTTTAATCCAGTGGCGAATATTAATTTGTGCAGAAAATCCACGCAGTTTATATATTCACTACCCGTTATCTATATTCTACCTGTACCGCATATTGTATTGAAAAAGTGGAAAAACACGAAAAACTTATACTACAGAACGTTTTTTTAACGCTAGAGGACACGCCGCATAGTAACACGCGGAATTCAAGTATTTTGCTATTTAGGAAAGCCCAGCCCTCTGGGTTTAAAACAAGCCCTGCTCCACTGTAGTAAATGACCTACACAGTTTCCTTATTAAAAATATTCCCTCTATTGATGTAATACTTAGCAGTATATTAAAGTTAAAATATCCCAACTTAACTGTAACTGGAGATTCAATCAATTATTTACTGCAAGCAAGCACCTGAGTCTTGTTTCCATGAGTAAAAGCTGAATAACAACTTTTATACCGGTAAAAACTAATGGATCCATTACACCTGACGAATAAGAAATTTTTTCTTTAAATGCGTCACGAAAATATTGAATGTTAAGCACCAACTTTTAAAATCCATCCATGTTATATAGTCATTATTGCCATCGCTTAGATGGAAACAAATCCTGTGTTAAATTATGCGGTACGACCATTCATGATTTGCGAGAGTTAACATTTTAAAGTGTTTAGTTCAAATGTTTTAAATATAGCTACTAAGTAAGCACTTATTTTGGTTTATACATTTTTTTAAAAAATTTTTGCAGTTTTACACGTTAGAGGCTCAATGAAACATTTAAGGGTTGTTCCTTGATGTGCTTTTATTTCGACACACTGCGATGAATCACATACCTGGCTATCGAGCTATGCCCAGTGCTACCATATCTAGAAACGGCGTCTGAAAGTATCAGCTTTCAACAACACATATTCAGTCTATTGTGATGAATTTTGATTTTGGTCAACAATTTGATTGCTCATCTGAATAATTTCTAATATTTTAATCCATCCGGTATTTTAAAACTGTAATATTGCATGTTGGGGCACAAAATATTAATGCTTCCTTTAATTTTATGTAAGCTGGGTTTGAGAGTTTCAGTTTTATCCGGTTGTCCAAGATTTTATATTTTCCGATATGCTTTTCTTGGAGCGAAAGCTATATTAGGTAAACAAAGTGCTGCTGCAAAAACGTAATGCAACAGTCTCCAAATTTGAATGCTGGACAGTCTGTCTGGAAGGGTTAAGCAAGTCATGCACGTATTAAGTAATCATTGATCAATGGAATTATAATAATAAAGGGAAAGCAAATGAACGCATATGGTCTTCTGGAGGGCATTTGCTAATTTAAGATATGTGCTGAGATTAGAGCAAATGGCGAAATAAGATCTTGCCCACATCTCAAAACCATTGGAATTTTGTTGATAGTTGCAATATAGTAATAGTTATCAGAAAACAAGTTTTATTGATTAAAACACAAAAGACCATAATTTCGCATAAGAAATTCTGCACGGAAACCTTTACGCTTAGCAATTAGCAGAAAGGTTTCCATGTACAAGATCTTATGCTCCCTGATAACTGCGTTATTTGAAATCTAGCAAAAAGTATTGGTAATTTTAGTAATTAATTATTTGTATTTTATCTATTGATAATTTTTTGTACAATTTTACAGACTTTGGTTTTGTTGTACTTTGTGAAATCTATTTGTCAAATACGCAAAGCAACTCATAAAAGAAAACTCCCAAAGCGTTTAGCAATTTCGGTATCTATTTTTCGTCCATTCAATCATAATCCGAAGTCAATATCTTTTATAGCTATGATACTTATGTACCGAAGTAACCCAATCAGCTACTCAAACGTAAAATTCATGTAACGAATGAAAGATACCCACATCCAAACCAATTTTCATACTTCCACTTATCTTCATTCATTACCTCATTAGCTGAACTTGATCTTTCTAAACTGCATCATGTTTAGAGCAGTGACCTGTCATATTAACAGTACTTTTGCTTGACAGGACTATCAACGGCGTCTACATAGCCCTGATTTATGCTTGAGAACAGTCCGGAATACAAATTGACAAACCTTCTCCGAATCAAATTCATACAAATAAGATCCTAAACATTCGGGAAAAATGAAATGGCCGTCACCGAAATTTCCACTAATTGTAGAAATACAACATTCCATTACATAAAAATAGCGTAAGCTACTTGGTTGTCCGTCTGTTCACCCAGTTCGCCATATTTCTCAAAAATAGGCAAATGGATTCATTTCACATTTTTAGTTTTCGTGTTCTCAGGTTCACGAGTTAATGTGACAATTATAGGTAGTTATAATGGTTTCATTAACGCTGAAAAAACTTACTATTCGGGATTTCGACAGAAATCTCACTGCGATCGTTTTACACATTGTACTTAATTTAATCAGAATCATAATTGAATACATACTCGCTTTCGCTACCTGATTTGGCTATAGTAGACACATTCGTGTTATCATTGCATTAATATACCAACATATGTATCGTGTGAAACTTGGACCTTCTAAACTTGGGAGTCAAACCTAATTGAAAAAATTATAATGGCGTCTAGGGTATGTTTGATACAAACCAAAATTATAAGTATTGACGTCTAGCACATTCACTTGATCACAATCAAATCT
>JAAXOA010004509.1:0-10218 GCA_036561885.1 Salina celebensis
CGCCTCCACCACCTCCAGCGTACCCACCGGGAGCTCCAGGAGCACCTTGCGCGTTAGCCATGGAGGCCAAGAGGGCGAGCCCACAGGTGACGAAAAATATCTTCAAGTTCATTGCTGCGAAGAGAAACGCTGAATAAGAACTGCGATCTTACAACCTAAATCTTTAATTGCCTGTTTGTTAGTTAATTTTTATGAGATAAATGACGTCCACAGTACTTGTCTACGAACGTCACCAAAGTCTTTGTTTTGTTGTCTTTTACGCAAATACAGCTTAAAAAGCTTCCTGGTCGGTTATCAGTCGTTACTGTTACGCTAATATATTCGTGGATTTCCCTCACTTGGCTTGATAAATTTCCCTCACTTGATAAATTTTACCACGTCATGGTAGAAGATAATATGTGGTTTAGCAGTTTGTTTGTTACTAATACCGTGTCTATCGACGTCATAAAAATGGCTTTGATAACATCTCAATTTGCACTAACAGCAACAAAATTAACAACATAAATAAGAATGATGACGTTTTCGACACTATGTATGAGACTTGCATGGTGGGAAGTTCACAAATTGCAGTTTTAAGATTGGGATTTTTAGGATTTCTGATTTTTGGGACTACCCATGGGGGTCCTGAGTTCTGGATATGTCGACTACGAAATTGCCCAGCATGAGGCTATTTAAAATGTCTGATACCATTTTGGTATTCTCTGATAGTTTTGGGTTGTGCTACATACACGACAAAATTTGTGTATGTTAAACATTATAAATGTTATAATTTCTTCTTTTAAAATATGTCTTTAAGTATGTTTGTACTTTGTGCAGAATAGAAGCACAAATTAAATGGGAATGGCTAAAAGGTCATTAACCCCATTTGGGCAATATCTTTTAGTATTGAATTACGCCAATTCGCGATATTACGGTAGCACTGTTCAGAAATCAGAAGTGTTTAATTTCAGACACATGTTGGAGTCGTTCCTTAAATCTGGATACTTCTTTAAGAAAATAATTTCAGCGCCTTGAATCTATTTCTGTTACTTTTCTGTAAAAATTACTAATTCAATACTAGTTTCTGAACCGTTATTAAATTGTGTTGGTTTTGTTTCTACTTCTTCTGAGAAATAGAAATGACGTGAACTATACATTGTATTTGTATAGTAAAGTGAGAACCCTATTTAATATGGGCCCTGTAGGTCAAGCCCTTCGACAGGCAACCTGCAGGTGCTCGAATATACAAAAAGGTTAAGCTTATTCTTTTAATGCTAACGAAACCTACTAATATTCTTAATTTTCAATCAAACAACCTCCCCAAATTTCATTGAAGATAAATGAAACGGTAGTTCAAATAATTGAACCATTATAATGGGTATTTACAATTTTGCAAGATTTTATTCATTCTTGGTAAACACGACTGCTCTGTTCTGATTGTTTAACTGTTGCATGCATAATATAATAAAATAAATGTATTTACATTTGTGATGATAAGGTTTTAGTATGATTTCATAATAGATAACGGTGTTCCACCCTGTTCTGTGGTCGCCGCCCTGCTTTTTTCTCTTTTCATAAATGATATCGGGTCAGCGATTGACCTGTTCTATATATTATATGCAGATGACCTTGTTTTTTACACTTTATCACTTCACAAAAACGACATTTTTATAAATGTAGATAAAGCAAAGTTTATGTGCTTCTATAGAAGTAGAGATGTACGATCAAAAAGAGAGTATGAAAGTCTAGACAGCACAGTTACAGTCTATGGTAAACAAGTAGAGAAAGTGAGCAGTTTTAAGTACTTAGGAGTACACTTTGACTCCACACTTTCATTTAAAATTCACTATGAAAAAGTAGAAACAAAAACAAACGCGGCGCTTGGAAGGCTATATGCGTATAAAAGATGCATCAGCAGCAAACGCTTGAAAATATTCGTTAGTGCTTTTGTCAATAGTATTTTTGATTTCTGCAGTCTTGTATGGGCAATACAAACGGACACCGTACTAGAAGAGCTCCAACAAAAAAGTAATAAGTTTTTATATAGCGTCGAATATAGTAACACAGAAAACAAAGAAGTAAACATATGTGCAAGGAGAAAATGAATAAGATTTTGTGCAATATGGATCTGTTTAGATTAAAGGAAAGAAAAATATTATCTATGGTTAAATTTGTGTACAAGTTTGAGCATAGTACATTGTTTAAAACCTGGTTCGAAAGGTCGACTTTAGCTACAAAAAGCAAACCTAGATTTATACTACCATCGTTCAAGTCGCAAGTGTACAAGCAGTCATTGAGGTGGAACTCAATTATTACTTGGAATGATTTAGTGGGTAAAAAAGTGTTATGTTTTGATAGCAAAGAGTCCCACAAATGCTATGTTGCAAAAGTAAAAGAGTATTTACACGATAACAGAAATGAAATTTTTGTCAGATAGTATATTATGGTTATGATACGGTTAAATGTATAGGTTATGGTTTTTAGTCTTTACGGAATTATTGTTAAATATACGTACTAAAATCTGCAAGGCAGTTGTTTGTAAAACTGATGATTGACTAAACACGTTAAATAAAGCTCAACTAACTAACTAACTAACTAGATCCTTTAGATAATGTATATTTTGTTAGCTTGGTGCTTCAATTATTGTTTTATTGCCGAGTTCTTTTATTGATTAAACTGAGGGAAATGCCTTGTAAAAGTAAGTTTGATAATATTCTCTAAGCTTTCGCTTGTATTCGTCACTGTCCTTGTAATTTCTGAGTTTTGGATATTCCTCTTCGTCAGGGACGCAGTTCGTTGGGGTGTCAAAACCAATCCCATCCGCCCAGCGGCCAGCTTTCCATGGCCTGTCATATATTAAGCACTGTCTGGAGAAAAAAAATTTTCCGCACCTGTACCTGGTAATGTCAGGTAATCTTGCTCTTATAAAATTGCTCTTATAATCCTCAATCAGGTTACGCATTTGAGCCAGATTACGATCATTTGCCAATTTCAAACTGGGGTCCAACTTGCTTGCTATTTTGTTCAGAGCCGAAAATATGTTTGCAATCTTAATAAACCACGATATACTCACAAGTGGATACCGGTAGAACAAATGATTCCTGTTTTTAAAGAGCTCAAAGAGATACTCGGAACGGCGTAGTGCGTAAACAATCTCTGGGTGAAGTTGTGCTGCCGTTAATCTTGTGTTATTCATTCGTGTCATTGAGTTTCTTATTGTTACGATCTCGGCGTTGTAGTGATGAATGTCATTTTCCAGAATGGACTCGTCAATTTTGGCACTACGGAATGCGCTGTTAACTCCTGAAAAGTCGGTCGATGCCAGGAATGATATGAAGTAAACCAGAAAAGGTCCAGCCAGTGGAACCATCCCAGCAGGTAAGGATACAAAATTCGCAACATCATTTTGTAATTGGAAACTTTCGGCTTGTAAACTTACGAACTCACTAACAGAGTTTGTTCCAGGAAATATTCCTGTTGTTTCCACCATGGGTCCAAGACAAGCTGAAAAGAGAAAATATTCAGTAGTAGTGCCCATATTGGCCTTAGTTCTTTGTGTTTAGCATTAGCATTCTCAGTTACTCGTGTACTATGGCACTCGAGGTATCAAACTCACTCAGCTAAACTTTTATCATGCCAAGGACGAACATCTTTCTTTTTGCAAAATTATTATCCCGCAATCAGGACAATCCTTCGGAACAAAGTATTTACTACGTAAGGACACACTTATTCTTCAGCTCTAAATTCTGTAAATCGAAAGACGGCCTTCCTTGGCGTTGGCAGGATACAAATTTAGTTGAGTTTCATTCGTAATTTCCTAAAAACAAATATTTCCGAACATTGTATAAATCTGCTTTGACATTGAGTATTTTAGTTTATTTGTTGCCTTTACTTTAAAATATAATATTTAACCCTTAAAATTTGTCACTTTTGCTCCAGTCCTTCCGACATTGTATAAAACTTTCTTTTCCTGTGACTGAAAAATATCTGAGTCTCGTCGTATTTCAAGCCGATTAAGACAAAAATATAATGAATGTTACCTTGTGAGTTGCCCATGATACTAAATAGGAAAGAATTTACTTTCTACTTGTTACAATTCTTTAGCGAATCCAGACAAATTGATAACTACAATCATTGCAAAATGAAACTTGCTATTTATAGTGATCGCCATCCTGACAGGAGTCAATTCTAAGATAGTTTAAGCAACCCGATTTCTGCGAAAAGGCGAAAGGGAACAAGATAAATAGACAGTGTCAAGGGTCAAACTGAACATTAAAAGCTCTAACATATAATCGGTGAAACATCGAGCGCTCGTAGTATGAAACATTTACATAATATACAAACTCTTGCAATTCTTTGGAATTTTATGTCAAAGTTTATACACATTACATGATGTCCTCAGTCCTCATAATGAACTACATGATCCAGCCAACCGTTGTCTTGCAAAATTTCCAAGTAAGATTCCATAAATCTTTTTATTTATTCATTTGAATACTTAAATCATACCTCATGAAAAAATTTGCCGATTGTATGTAATTAAATCAGTTGAATAACAGAAATGGTTAAAAAATAAAAGTGAAAACACATCACTTCAATGAAAGTCAAATTGCACAGTAGAACACCGGGAGGGCATATTTTTTCTTTGGATTTCGAACATGTCAAACATTTTTAATTCAATCCTAATGTAAAAAAATTGTTCAATTTCTGTGATATAGACGTGTTTGCAAGAAAGGCATCGCCGGGTTACATTCTATTAATATTTTTAGTACAGAAGAGTTTATTAGGGTCATACACACGCGGAATAAAACATTTTACGCAGTAATTCATGCTAAACCCGATTATCGAGTACTTGGAAAGAGCAACGACAACGTTGGAGTTGAGTAGTAAATTGCAAGTTGAAAACTACTCACCAAGTAGTTGTTTCTATTCCAAGTACAGATATTTGTGATTTCAACCAGTATAAAATAATGCGAGGAAATTTGTCTTTCCAGCATTCAGTGGTTAACTGTGCTACACAAACACAAAAATGATAGGCGTCCAGTTATTTGTTGGAAATGTTTTAGCGATTGCGCTCTTTGTTCAGTCCACTCAAGGTCACAACTTCGGTTGTAGTACGGGTGAATGTGACGCTGAACTAAACCTGGGTTCCACCGGTAAGCTAACATTATACATTATCGATATTCGTAGATAAAATCATCCGTGTCTAATATAACAAATTCAACTTTATGATTCGTCTTAATCCAAAGAATATCCAAGCAATAACAAAAAAAAAATTTTTTTTATTTACTAGATATGGAATTCGATGACGTAATTGGTGTTTACGTGTGTAAAACGGAATGTCGCCAAGCAGGTTACAATTATTATTGGTGTGATGCCGACTACGCTTTAATTCGCAAGGAGGGATCATATGGGTAATAAGCTCCAAATACGTCCACAACAGCATAATAGAAAGTGATTTAAAGAAAGGTGTGTAGTGTGACGATGTCATAAGAAAGTGGTGAATACAAAGCTAAGCTTCTCCATCGTTACTTAAATAAAATGGGAAAATGCTCTTTCCATCTTATCCTTATTGAATTGAATTTATCAGAGACATAAAAATGTATACCTATGTAAGTGAGACCTATAATCTCATTGGAATTTATTTATCGCTAAAAGGCATGTAATTAAATGTAATCTGTGTATTTTCATAGTTTACACGCTCACTGCTAAAATTTGGCTGAAATCATGTTACATATGAATCAAATGAATGGGGTTTTCTGTGTTCTTGCTCCCATGTTCAACATGCTGTGAACCCTTGGGTTGGGTCATAACCTTAATCTACCATTAGTGGTTTCTGTCTACAAATAATTCTGCGAAAAATCGCTTTTATGACTCATTTGATGCATTTCCAGGAAATTGTTTAGTTTTTGCAACAGTCGCTTTCGCTTCACACTAAGCATATTTCAGGCTGGCCAGTGGCCACCCTGGCTGTTTACGTTACGAATATTCCTTAATTCCTTTGAAAAAAAATCCAGTTAAATTAACCGTTATACGTTATAATGGAAACAAGATTGTTGTATTTAACTGAAAGGTTTCAAAATACAATCTTTGAAACAAGCTGGCTGAATGCAGTCTGGCTTTGAAACAAGCTGTTTGACTGATTCATTCGAAATAAACTGCTAAAATGCTGTCGAATGATATCCAATTTGATATATAACAGTATTTGAAAGCTTTGACCTTTGACACTTGCCTGGATGTTCGACCAATCTGCGAGGGTCGCGCGAAACGCATTAGCTTCTAATTCGCGTCGAAAGAATTTCGAAATCGTCTTTAGTTTCCAAGGAGTAAGGAGTAAGTCACTAGTGATATCAAAAACCTTGAAGAGACATTCATGGTTGATCATATATACTGGCTTAAAACTAATTGAAAATACATCCACGAAAACGAATCAAGAAAGCGAATCGATATTTTATCTTCTGTTGTTTAAGATTTTAATTTACTTCAAAACATTTCAAAGTTGTGGTTCAATTTCTACGATGAATTATGAATTCTTTGCAAAATTTATTTAAACAACAGGTACAAACAATAGGGATCCTTCTCTTGGGCCAAGTGATTGGCATGCTACATTTGGTTGGAATCGGTCAAACAGTACGACCTTTAGAGCACAAACGACATACGGAGAACCAGACGCAGGCAACGATCTCATGAACTAGCTGAACAAAGTTCAGCTTCGTAACGAATGTACGCATATTTGTGTAAAGATGATAAGTATTCAGAGCGTTTAGATAAAAATGCATGTATATATATTTTGTTATCTGAGTGTTTAAATTCTTGGTTTATGGCACAGTTCATATTTCAGACGACCTTTGAGGCTGTCTATTCAACTTGGGGAAATGCCTTGTTAAAATAGGTTTGATAATATTCTCCA
The DNA here is from genome assembly GCA_036561885.1 of Salina celebensis. Taxonomy (NCBI): domain Eukaryota; kingdom Metazoa; phylum Arthropoda; class Collembola; order Entomobryomorpha; family Paronellidae; genus Salina; species Salina celebensis. The sequence continues at coordinate 6,887 of JAAXOA010004509.1, forward strand.
GGCTTTTGTTTGTATTCGTCACTGTCCTTGTAATTTCTGAGGTTTGGATATTCCTTTTCGTAAGGGCCGCAGCAGATCGTCCATACAATAATCTCATCCGCCCAGGGGCCAGTTTCCCATGGCCTGTCATATATTAAGCACTACTTGGACCAAATATTTCTTCCGCAATTGTACCCGCTAATGTGAGATAATCTTGCTCTTATAAAATTGCTCTTATAATCTTCAATCAGGCTCCTCAGTTGAGCCAGATTACGATCATTTCCCAATTTCAAACTGGGGTCCAACTTGCTTGCCATTTTGTTCAGAGCTGAAAATATGTTTGCAATCTTAATAAACCACGACATACTAACAAGTGGATACCGGTAGAACACATGATTCTTGGTATTGAAGAGCTCAAAGAGATACTCGGAGCGGCGTAGTGCGTAAACAATCTCTGGGTGTATTTGTGCAGCCGTTAAATTTGTGTCCTTCATTCGTGTCATTGAGTTTCTGATTGTTACCATCTCGGCGTTGTATTGATGAATGTCATTTTCCAGAATAGACTCGTGAATTTTGACACTAAGGAATGCACTGTTAACTCCTGAAAAGTCGGTCGATGCCAAGAATGATATAAAGTAAACCAGAAAAGGCCCAGCCACCGGAACCATCCCAGCAGGTAAGGATAGAAAATTCGCAACATCTGTTTGTAATTGGAAATTGTCGGCTTGTAAACTTAGGGCCTCGCTAACGGAGTTTGCTCCTGGAAATATTCCCGTTGTTTCCACCATGGGTCCCAGACAAACTGAAAAACGAAAATATTTAGTAGTTTATGCCCATATTTTGTAAATTGAAAGACGACCTTCCTTGGCATGATACATTTAGCTGTTTTTCATGCATATTTTTCTGGAAAACATGAATATTTCCCCACATTGTATAAATCTGCTACACATGAGTATTTCAGTTTATTTGTTGCATTTTCTTAAAAATATTATACTGTTTAATCCTTAAAATTTCCCACTTTTGCTCTTGTCCTTCCTGCATTATCCAACTTTCTTTTCCTCTGACCAAAAAATATTTGAGTATCACGACGTATTTCAAGTCGATATAGGCAAAAATATAATGAATGTTACCTTGTGAGTTGCCCATGATACTAATTAAGAAAGAATTGATTTTCCACTTGTTACAATTTTTTAGCGAATCCGGACAAATTGATAACTACAATCGTTGCAAATGAAACTTGATATTGATCCTGATTGCCGTCATTCTCACAGGAATTGTAAGATGGTTTTAGCAACCCGATTTCGGCGAAAAGGAACGAGGTAAACAGACCTCATTGACACTGTCAAGCGTCGAATTGAACATGAAAAGCTCCAAGATATATAATCAATGAAAATGAAACATCAAACAATGAAATACACAGTGGAATACAAGGAGGGGATATTTCTTCTTTGGACTTCGGATCATGTCGAACATATCAAATCATTACTAATCTTAAAAAGTTCAGAAGTTTATTAGTCCATAAGAGGTTATTGAGGTCATACTAGCGCGGAAGAAAATAATTTACGCAGTATTTGATGCGAAACTCGGTTCTCTAATTCTTGGAAACAGTGACGACAATGTCGGTATTAAGTAACCAGTGCGGGTACCCGTCACAGACGTGACGGGCCTAGTGCGTTTACCGGTTCTAAATTCCCGCACAACATTATAATTTTAGGTGCATTCTATATATCCGCTATATTTACTGTTTTAAAATTCAAACAGACTACATTTAGCTTTAGACTTCCTTTTAAACGAAATCTGTGTATTGAAATTTACACACATAGAAATTTATTGCTGTTCAATAGCAACTAAATTTTATAAGCTCAGATCTTATTAGCCCGACCCTTCACTTGTAGTGTAACGGATGTTAGCCACGTTCTTGCTGACTCAATCACATTCCATAAATACCGATCTTAGTGACAATGTCCAAGGATATATTATGATCTAATTACATGCATGAATTGATGGATGACTCACTAACACTTCCTTCACTCATTATCTGTGAATAAATCAGTAGTCGCTGGCCAGCCTCTGCCATGCACTCATCTTTCCTATCCAATCCGTTGCTTTCTTACTATCATTATAATTTATCACGGTGGCAGAGAATCCCCGTACAACTGGCTACATTACCAATCCCCACGGATAATAGGAAGTCCACCGTTACATGGAGATGCGGGGTAAAAGCTCTACTGTGCCTTAAGTTACTCTAGAAAAGTTTTTTGTGCAAATTCGTTTTTTTTTTCTGGAAATCTGTGAAAATTCGTAAAACCAGTGGATCCGTAAAGAAGTACTAAGGAACTCTGTGAATTGACCTGAATCAGAACTAAACATTTTTCATTCAGTGAAAGTAGTTTGGTTTTCTGCATTGTGACTTTGCCAGATTGACAATACGAACACTACAAACAAAAAATAACAGTAATCATTTCAACCGTTGCCAGCTTTGATCTCATCGCCTCTGACCGGAGAAACCTCGACCGCATTTTAAGAAACTTAACGGATTTATCAGCAAATTCTACGTTGCAGCCTTCAGAAAATACTTAGACTAGTGACGACAAGAATAGTGTTAAGATGACCGGGTGCTCAAGAAGAAGACCCAGAATCCTCGCCGACTCCGTGAATAGCCTATAAGTGTAGTTTTAAGAAGACCTGGTGCTTAGGAAGAAGCCTCAGAATTTTCCACGACTCCGTTAAACGATAACTTTAGTGATAAGACTCTGGAATCTGCATTACTTCGCCTGCTGCTATTTCTGTGACGTTGCTTCTCATGCAAGTGTAGTGTCTCAGCAAAGGAAAAAGATGACATTTTTGTTAAAGACGTTTGGAAATTCGGTTTTGATTCGTCAATGTTCCCTCGCCACAACTCAGAACCGATTTTGCTGTTTATTCGGGGCCACGTAATGTCACATTACAGAAAAATCAATTAATTTCATGGACAAGGATCATCCCGTTCGGATTCAGTTTTCATTCCTAATTCCTACAACAAATTCTGGTCGGATCTCGCTATAACAGCATACCAATTGGTACGTCACTTCTGCACGGCAACATGCATCAAGAATCATCCCAGTTCCAAGGATCAAAATTCTTCATGACGTCGAGTATCCAAAGTCTTCACGGAAACTTAGCTCAAAATTCAACTCGACATCAAGTATCTACAGCAACATACTCTTTATTGCTTTTCAAAACTATAAATTGTTTTCCTTTTTCATTCCCTTGTTAATGCCACCCACTCCCACACTGTGAGGACACAGTGCATCGGGAAGTCAGGCGACCCCTTTTCTATGAAGTTAACGTTCAAATATTCCGAAGTAGTTTTC
>JAAXOA010004510.1:0-10217 GCA_036561885.1 Salina celebensis
ATCAAGCTTTAAAATGAATATCTCACGATTATGTCGCTTTTCGAAGTCCGCCATGGCATTGTATATTGCCGCCACGTCTTGTCTCTTCAGATAGTGTTGCCATGCGATTATACTAAGTGGATTCAAAGCGACTCCAAAGAAGAGAGCAGGGATAAGTTTAGTAATTTTTATTTCCTCATAAACCACATAATGAATGGTTTGTAGAGTAATAATTCCAATGTATATTGCAGTAACAATTGCTCGCAAAATATGACGGTGTTCTGCTTTAACTTTCACTCCAATTCTGTCAATATCTTTGCGTTTTTCAAAGGGAATTGTTGTTACTGTGTTGCAGCCCCGGAGGAGGAGAAACACAAGAACCAAATTCTTTTGAGCGATGAGCATTTCGAAATCTTTATTGTAAGGGAACTACAGTTCTAATAAAAAATAATTTTCTTGGTAGCCTTTTTATATATAATAAGAAAATGAACAATCTGGACACCAAATCTAAGAGAAATATAGTTTTGTGTACTAGATTTCATTTACGTAAACTGTCAAGCCACGTTGTCACCGCCTATAGGTATTAATATCTCAAATTTTTGCTGTTTCTATCAGGTGTGGCGGCGAGAAATCTGATATCAGTCCTCACCCAGCCAGGTAGACCGACGATATAACCAAACATAAATAGGTAACTAAAGAGAAAGTTTGACTCTCCGTCAGAATCGCTATGGGAGAGTCATAAAACAAAATGAATATGACAGTGGGTGGAGGTTATAAAATTTTTAAATAGCACATGGAAACCTTTCAATTCGACTGAAATATGCTAACTTTGCCAATTGACATGGCACATATACGGTAAAATTTTATAAATTATTTGAATTTCTCTTGAAATTCGCCCACGTGGTGGTCTAAGAATGCGTAAATGTTATGATTATATTGAATTTGAAGTTTAGAAGGAACTGGACTTCTTGGAATTATGACTCTAAGCTGAAATTAGTGTCAATCTAAGAAAGAGAATGGGAATGAGTTAAGGCGAAAGCTGTGGAGGAGGGGCTCAGCTGCATTGAAATCTTTTCTGATGTTTATTGTTATTTTCACTTCCCAATGTCTCTAACTATTTAATTTCTGCGGAAAGTGCAGATATGTCTACTTACGTCCTTCGTGGAAAAACAGTAAGCACCAAATAACTGTAACGATTGCAAGGAAAGGTGACGGGGAGTCTCTAAGATAGATGCCCCAAAAGATTGTCGACATTCGTATCAGATATGTCACTTCATGTGACAATCAGGGAAAGTAAGGCGACAAATAGGCATAGGAGAACCTTTAGAGCGATAGGCTTAGATTAACCTCAATGCAAATGTCAAAAACTTTCCAGATAGGAATTAAAAGCAATAAACTGAAAACTAACAGCATACGGGGATGCTAACAGACAATTAGGTGTTATATATATATGCAATATGCAAACACGCCTGGTAATTTCACCATCATCTATTTTTGCGCAGTAACAAATCGCCTTAATAGACTTCAAGGTTTGGTTGTTAAAAGTAATATTTTTCTTAAATACTGTGTCAATGTTCATCACTGCACTTATTGTAAGTCACTCTGTGTCATAAACTAACAATAAGTTACCTTAGTTTACTCATTTAAGTTTTGAATTTAGAATTATTGAAATAATTTTCATTCCCAGAACGTTCCAATCAAACTAATTTGGGCGGTTCCAAAAATTTAATTTCCAAGAAAGCAATTTGTGCAGCTGTTGACATAATGAATGAAATTAGACAGAATAGAATTCACAAAGTTGAGCTAATACCTAAGCTAACTATTTTCGACAGCTACTCACTAAATCACTCACTGCAACTATCATTGAGTAGCTGATCGCATTCTGATGTAAAATGGTTCCACGAAGTTACAATTTTCATAGAGCTATCATTCCTGTAATTTGGTCTGGAAGAATTCTGGGTGTTCTTCCGCATTCCACGTGCAGGCATCAAAATGATTTTATCATATTTCGACGGTAAACATTTTCACAGCTATTAAGAATTTGAGAAAACACTAAAATTCAGTTTTATTTTTTTCAGATGGTTTTCAGTTCCTAATTGCATTACCCTGTTGATGCTTATATATTCTCTTATTCTGTTTATTCTTTGTTTGGTGGAAATAAACTCATTGAATCTACATTTCTCACCTATATCTCCCGCAAAATTGTTCAGACTACTTGTTCATCCGAGTTATTTACTGACCGCCTTATTAACGTAAGTTATATACCGTATACCTATCCAAAGTAAACTGGTCGTTTAATTCAATTACATTCAAACAGTTACGGGTATGTTTTTGTCCAAACGGAAAAGTTAAGCCAAATTATTGCCAGACTTGCTAAAATATTCAATCACTCATATAGTCCAACTCCGTCTGAGCAGAATTTTTCAAGATTTCTTTGGTATATAACAAGTTTTATACTGGGACTCAGCAGTTTGGAAAATATTGCTTTTGATGTACAACGATTTGCAAACAAAGGTAATGTACCTGGAATAAAAGCTGACAAAGTGTATTTTTAATGGTAAAACGTTTTGTTACCTTTGCAATTAGATGTAGCAGGCAAATCTTTCCTTGAGAAGAACTTTATTGTGTACGGTGGTTATCTTGTTCATTTCCTTCCTTATAACTGTTATACTGGGTTGATTATAACCGTTTTGGGGAAATTAATAACGCATGCAGGTTTGGCTGCCGACATATTTGTTGTTTTTATGTGTCAAGCTTTAACAGTGCAAATATCTTCAATCGATTATCGTCTGAAAGAGCAGCTGTCTCTTAGCAATGTCAAGCAAGGACGGAATACATGTATGAAGTGTTATCTCGTGAAGTAGATAATAAAATCCTATACCATATTAATAGATGCAAATAAAATTTTACTAGCAGTCCTAATTATATATTAGTATTTTTGGATAAAATTCACGAGGAGATTTGTATTCTGAACGAGTTGGCAAAGGATACAGGAAAATATTTATCGCCTTTGGTGGTCACAAGCTATGTATACAATATTCTAATAGTAGTGCTACAGGTATTTGAAAGTTTTTGATCTTACAGGGAAATCGGTAGTAGACAAAGCCATTATTTTATCCATTTTTTCATAGATTTTTGCGTGGTTAAGCCCATACACTGCTGTTGACTTAGAAAAAGCAGTGTACGTCAACCTATCATTTTTTACATTTGCATTTCGGGTTTGTTTGATGACATACTTCTGTTCAAACATATTCAAGTCTTCGGAAGAATTGAGACATACACTGGCAAAAATTCCTGTCGGAGCAATCACCAGATCAGTAAATTTTCTTGGAGCCCTTTGCAGATATGTTGTGATGCTTATTTTGTTGTTTGTAACGAACAGGTTGATCGCTTGGAAAGAATACTAGGAGAAAATCCTGTTCAAATATTGATTTTTGACACCTTTGGAATCACGCGACACTCTCTTATATCCATTCTCAGCTTTATTTTTAGTGTCCAAGTGCTGCTACTACAGGCTGAAAGTGGAAGCTCTTAGAACGAATTCGTTTGACGCTTTCAGCAAAACAGTTTGTTTAAATAAATAGCGTTTTCGAAAGATCTGCAAAAAAATGTCATTGCAAATGAATAATATTTACTCTATATATGACTTAAAAAGGAGTTTTCAATGAGTTCGTCAGCTTGTATACGACAAGTCGTAAAAAAAACTTGTGTATGAATTGTATGGCTCTAATATTTAAGTAGTTCACTACGATATGTAGCACTGTGGAAGCAAGGAAGATACTTAATTGTCACTTGTTCACTTAAATACTTATTGTTCATAAAAATACCAGATTATTTTATTGTGTTGTGTTGCTATTCAGTACTTTAATAATCCCTTTGGCTGACTTTGAATGGAAACAGGGTACCAGTACCCAATTATCTGTTTGGCAAGATGCTCCACCAGTTAAAATTTTTGAGTATAGTAACCCTTCTTTTCGTATTTATAATGGGTAAGCAAAGTTTGAATGCAACTAATAAATATGCAACTAAAACTAGTCATCTTATGTTTCAGGTTCGCAAACACAACAGGACGACTACGATAAAACCGGTGATGACCGTGATGGTCCGACCGCTTACTATGGTGCAAGTGCGGAAGAAAACCAAAAAGATGCTGGACGTAGCAACCTTTTTCGTTCAAAAGCTAGACTGGGAGGATAAAAAGCTGACGCGAAATGTTTAATGGAAATGATCTTATTCTTCTTAATGATTTATATTCGGAAGCTAAAATTGAAATGTTTTATTTCAGTAATTAATATAAAGTCATTTACCTCAAACACCCATAAGGAAGTGATTAAGAATTGATGTAACATTGAAACATTCACCATGCTAAGTGCATATAGTGCCGCCCCTGGACAGCTGCAGGTTTACTTGAATGAGCATACTGGAGAGTTTCTTTAGAGTACAATTCATTTAGTCTTTAATATCACAGAGCTACTTTTATTGTATAAAGTTATTTATTATTCTAGGTTCAGGTAAACATTTGTGTACATCTATGTTGAATACACATAAATTTTTATTTTGAAGTTTTGTAAATCCTAAAATGAACTGACCCAGTATAATACATTCAGAGACACTACAGTTGTGTGAGCAGAAATATTACCTGGGATTTCAAGTAATTGAAAGTTAACTAGCTGATTAGTCAGAATTGATTTCATTGACAATCTGGACACACACAACGGAATATATTGCATGCTAATGCTAAACCATCCGAGTCCTTTTAGAGACTTGACACGAACAATAGTCAGAATCTGAAAACTGGATGTCATTTGTCCATATGGAAACATATTTTATATTGGAGATTTCACGAAAAAGTAAGATTTTAATATAACCAATCTAAATATCAGTGCAACCTGACTAAGTTCACAGGAGCCATCAAGGGCAACTGGGTCTGATGTTAAATTGTATGTTGATAATAAGTGGTGAAGGATAAAGTCTACGTTGGAGCTTTTATTAATGAAACTTTCTCTATTGATGGCAGAAAGTCGACTTGTCGGCGGTCGGCGGTGGTTTTTGTGGAGTTTTTGCCAATTAGCAGTTAAACTGGAACTGGGAGAAGTTGGGTCTAGAAATTCCAGGAACGGGGTATTTAATGAGATATAACTGCAAAATACGGCAGTACTAATAATAAAATACTAAGGGGCGTACTAGAAACTTCTGACTCGGTGCCGTTTCTAATGTAGATTCTTATATCCATGAATCCATTATAGAATTGATGTGTACAGAAAATCTTCCTCCAGGGAAGAGCTTCCTTGGTGTTGTCCCAGAATATGATGAATGTTGGACTTTCCAGCCGCAAGTCGTAATCGACAAAGTGAAAACTGACGGTTGCTTCAAGATCTGACCGACTTTCAACAAAATACAAGGGGCGTAGCAGTTATTTTTCGCTTTGAAGATCCACCGGGGTTTTGTATAGTTTTCAAAACTATACCATTTCCCGCTATCGTCATAGCTCCTTTCATCTGCTCGTTTGAATGTAGTCGAGTAATCGTAATAAATATTGTAAAACATGAGGACTTCTTAGTGAGTTAGTTGAAACTTTTCTAACGTATATGACTTATGCACAAGGGCCTCAATAGTTTCTTTGAAATATTTATCTGGCGGTGGCTTTAGTTGAACTTTTGATTGCATATTCAATTCAAGTGTAATCAGGGATAAATCCTGGCTTGACTGTGAGGACGAAATTCGCTTTGGTATGGGAGCAGTGTATTTTTTTAAAATAACAACATGACCAATGATTCTGGCAGGAGTTGCTAGCGTATGACTATACAGATCGATAACTAATCAGTTTTTTCATCACGGTTTGCCAAGAGAAGGCATTGCTTCCTTGATAGTTGCCGTCGTGTCTACGTGACTGGCCTTTTAAGTAGCGAAAGCTATAGCGAAAGTCGTATTTCTGTCTGTCCGTTGGTCATGCCCGTTTGATCAATATTACATACATAGTGCAACAAACCAAGGTCATATATTCTATACTTAGTTGTTCGTTGTTCCCCAATGACCACTGAGATTTACTTTTTACGTATACTTTTTAAGCAACAAAATGAACAAAAAATCTAAGATTTGTAGAGATATTGTATCTTCTAAAAAACGCTGAAGCACGATTCCCATAAGGAGCGATAGTTTGAACGTTAAAGAAACGAATGTTTATCGAAGAGCGTTTGAATATCAGACGCAAGCTAACTTTGATTGACCATTAACTCATCAAGTTGGTATAAAATAAAAAATTTCGTCATTTAACTTTAATTGGTCAATAACTCGTCAAGATGACAAAATTAAGCATGGATTCAATGAGCAAAAATGATCAGCTTAATAAGCTCTATCGAAAACCCAAATAAAATTTTTTCATCATTTACCGAACAATTAAAGTTAATTGGCCATAAACTCGTGAAAAGTTAAACGCATGGTACTGAAATTGATACCACTTCGTTCCCGAGATCCATGGAGCTTGTCTGCAAAAAATAGATTGATCCGATAAAGCATTCAAGAGATATCGTGATCACAGACGGACAGACAGACAGACAGACAGACGGACAGACAACTTCGACGATCTTATAATGCAGCTATCGCTCCTTAATTAATACTAAAATACTATTCGCACTTGTATTCGTAAGTTTTTTTAACAAGACAAGGGTGAATTAGCCAAGTATTTATACAAATGTTGTTACTAGGTAGGCATCAAGTATGACATCCAAATACCCATTTTTAACGTAGTGTAGAATGGGCCAGGTGAATTTTGGACACGTTTATCGCAGAGTAGCGGTGGTCCAAGGTGAAATAAGTAAGTAATACATTTACCCAAATACTTTCTCCGTCATTCATATTTGGCATCAGAGATTTGCAAACAACTTGCTTGCTAAGATTGAGTCACTCCATATTTGCCGTCGATACAAAAATTAGAGGAGTACGATAGCGTTGATAATGTTGTCACTTAAATGCCGAAGAAATACAGGTACAATATTTTCATAGATTAGAAAGAATTGGAGACAACTTAACACAATAGGTTTTTGAGCTCGAAACGTTTTGTAAATCCTGCTGCGATTGGGGACTACTATATTATAGTGTGTGACCAGCTTTGATTGTATAAAGGCAACTGAAAGGAGAGGAATTTGTGTCACATAAGCCAAAAATAAGAGTACAGTTAAGAACAATATTATAGAACACATGCACATCATTATATACAACTCCAAAGGAAGATTTCGATAACAACAAAATACCATCCATGAAACAAGTACTAAAGTAATGTGACCAGCAAATACTAAAATTCCAGTACACATATTGTTGAAACTCATAACATGAGTAAATATAAGCCTCAACTTTACATAAATGTTACAACTAGTTGTCGGTGTAAAAAAGAAAATGTTATTTAGGATGGATATAGCTGTGCGAAACTCAACCACAACTGTGCACAGAACAACAGCCGCAAATCTGCCGAATTCTAGTGTACAAAATGCACACAAAACTATACGTAGTACAAGACTTGAACTAATTATAAACATGCTACGATTATATGGCTCGGGGAGGAAATAAAGCTCAAAAATTAGATAAAAAGGGTCCAAGTCGTAAAACACACCAAACACTGTGATTGGCAGCGGCAACAATATTAGAAGCGGCACTGAAGAGCACAGAAACACTTCAATAGTATCTACGTTATTTCGATTAGAAAGTTGACCACAGTTGTCCGAATTTTCGCGAGTTTTAACGGAAAAGACTTTCTCTAGAGGACTCCATGGTTTCATTCGGTATCCACTTGTTCCACATCTTAACACCCCTGTAATACCTAAGATAATAAAAGACCAAATATATATGTTTTTGCTCCAAGGTGTACAACCGAGATTCTACTGTATTTGAATTTTTGTACTGTTGTTGTTGTTGCTTCTACTTACATTGTCTCTCCAGCTTTTGTATTTCCATCGTCATCGTAGTTATCTCCGGAAGCCGCATGGCGCACATTACCAGAATGATTTCAAACGAGGCTGCAAACCAGAATAGAGTTGTAATAATTGTACCAAAAAAGTTCCACCGAATCCATGGAAACAGGGGCAACTGGAATACAACTTGACGAAGAAAAATGAACAGACAAGTTGTCCAGCCGATTCCAATTGTAACTCCAAAGAAGGCGAAGCTCCAAAGAAGACATTTCCAGTTTATTTTGTCAATCCGAAGAAAGAAGAAATTATCTTTAATTCCAATTTGATACGGGCTACGGTATAAAATTCTGAACAGTTTAGTCTGCATATTTACAGCTAGTTTAATCCATTCCGTAAGTCCGTGCTTTCGACTTATCCGCATTTTGATAAGACAACGTGGAAAAACTTGGGCCTGGACAGGGAAACCTGTAGCGACTGATAAAATCTTTCAATTTTCTGTCCAACAACCCATAAATTTGAAGGCTATATTCGTATTGACTTTTTTTTGGAAAAGGTCACATCATGTAATTCTTGGACTGTAATCAATTGACATTTAAACTAGTTTTGTAACTTTTATCAATCCTTACATATTACAGAAACTTCGTCAAGGTACTCCTCTTACATTCACAGCCGAAGGTGGATTATTCATGGGGCAATGTAAAACAACCTGTTGGTATGGCTATAGTCCAGACTACGAGTCAACCTCAGCCATATTAAATTTAAAATGTCTGTGTAGTGCTTGCATAAATTGACCTGAAAGTTATACAAGTTACTACATCGATATATAACATATTTTATGTCCGTAGAGACATGTAGAGTTGATGAAGCCTTTGCAAAAGCTAGAAAGATACAAGTAGCCAATTTAAAGTTCATGGACACTATTTTATACACCAAATATGGCTCAACTATGTAATTACATGTCTTGTCTCAATAATCATATCGAGTAATTAAAAGAGATATGGATACTATTTATTATTATATGATAGAAGTTAGCATTATTCATATAAAACATTAATATAAACGTCAGTCATGGCGATAGCATTTCCTTTTGGTAATGTACACTATACACTACACAGGCTTTATCGATTGGTCCGATGTTGCACAAGTTAGTTACATATCATTCTGTTGCGAAATATTCTCGTGTAATTTTCTGATACATTAACGCATTGATTTTCATATTGGATTTATGGTCAGCATCAATTTAATTTAAAATTGTGTTGTTTTCCTCGCAAATTTCAAGCATGTATCGCAAACAATTGACTGATTGTGATTAATTAACTAATTACGACCAGGGGCCTGAGTCTATAACACCCATCCATATATATAACCTCGATAGAAGATTATATAGTAAGACATTTTAGAACTTATTACAAAAATGAATGTCAGGAAATGTTGAAAATGAGAAAAAAAAACCTGTACAAATTCTAACCAAACAAAGATCATTTTAAAGTTTTTTTTTTCCATGACGCTTCATTTCTTCCTTGAATTTCCTTTGTTGTTTACCAACAAGTTGCCCCGGTGTCTCCCCGCAAGAAAGACTTGGAGGTTTTCTCGTATACCACATACTATGGTCAGCCAGGGAGCAGTTAAGGGGCTGTGCACACATCAAACACATCAATTTTCGCAACATTTTCAAATATAACATTTTAATAACAATAACTTTATTATGCATATTTCAAACATCATCATCACATTGTCACAGAAATATTCACATTAACAGATTTTAGAAATGGGTTAACTTTATGTTTGAACAGCCCCTTCCATTTTCGCAGCAAAAATACTTGTCAGATGTATCTCACAAACAAAAAAACACTCGTGCAGGCTAAACGCCAAAGCACTTTCTTTGACAGTGAAAAATCAATTAAAAATATAATTCAGGTTTAAATCATGTCACCAATTGCCAGTAACAGGACACCTTCACCCGACTCAGGTACTAAATTAAACTAAAAGCCCTGGTTGATGGTTAAAAACAACTATTAAAGATTACAACATTTAAATTACTACTACAAAGATTACTACTCTTCAAATTACTGCACTTAATGTGACTGAGACGGCGCAATACAAAAACAAAACTTTCTGTAGAAAACCTGGTATAATTTTCCATTAAATGTTCTGTTGTAAATGTTAGTAATTGAGAAGTTGTGGAGGTTTAAGGTTTACTTGTCAGTAATTCAAATCTGTTACTGTTGATTATTTTTTTAGACGTCCAGTCGCTACCTGTACAGGATCCAGAAACAAGCAGGAAGCGCTCCCGGCGCTCAAGCACCTCATCCCGCCAATCGTTACCAAAACGCC
>JAAXOA010004511.1:0-10216 GCA_036561885.1 Salina celebensis
GCTTGGAATAGGCGGGAATCAAACAACTTTTGTCTTAGTAGACAGTGCGATTTTTCAATTTTGTCTTGTTCCAGTTTAATATGATTCGCTAATATGTACACCAAAATAGCTTAATGTTGGAGGCAGTCTATTGTTTTCATTGCTGGATTGAATGCATTGACTTACCGAAAATGCGTTTTTGTTAAAAGCATTGGATATGCATACCCTCTACATACTTCTGGTATATAATTATACCTAATTACTGTTGGTATTTTGGTGTAAAAGAAAATTTAGAAACAATATATGTATAATGTATAGTATTCGGTATTTAGAAACACTTGAAAGAGATACTACTTAAAGACACACTTTTACGAGTCACTGGTACTTAAAGGATCGAACAAAAAGCAGTATTTTCCAAGAGATATTGACAAGCAAAACCTTGCCATACAAATACAAAAGAATACGGCAATATAGTCATCAATCATTCCAGATTTTTCTAACTGTTTCTTCTAAAAACTCTGTAGTGAAGATTTTCAGTGAAAGAGGGAGAAAGTATATAACCGTAATGTAGCTTTGTCGTACTTGTTCATTCTATTCTAAAAATATATTTCGACAGCAAAATGCTTTCACTCATTCACCCGTAATTGATTCATGTGACAATATTCTGACGCGATGATATCTTTATATGTGAAAAAACGGTACACCAACTTAAGAGTTTGATACTTCCCATATCTCTACACACAACAAAACAAAAGTGGATGATCGTAGGAGTGTGGTTTCTAAAATGTGATCAATAAGGATTTGTTTTGTGCATGGCGACAAGAAACGTGTTTGTTCGTCTAACGTCATACTAGGAAATAATAACGCTAGTACAATTCAAAATTTCAAATCCTTCGTCGTCATAGTAAAATTGGGCAATTGTACGGGAAACAAGTATCAGAGAACCGATAGTGGTAATGTTAGTTCACACCTACAAACAACCTTTCTCCAAAAGCTCCAGCAGCGGAAAGTTTATATTTTCAAAAAAAATATATTATGAAACAAGTATTAAAGTCAAAGGCAATAACAAAAACTGCTACAAATACGATTTTATAGTTTATTCGAATTTTGCAAAAAAAAACTTGTTGGAATTTTTATGAGTAAAGTATGTTTTTCATCAAAGATTTATGGTTTTACAGAATCTCCGACGTTAGTATTTTTAATACATTTTTTTATTACATAGAATATCGACATATATATATTAAAAAATATTGGTCATTTGATACATATTTTCCACATGAGTGAAAACGGGTTCAGTTTCATGGTAGACCCCATTTTTTTGCACATACAATCTTTTACGAAGGCCTTCGTTTAGATTCATGTGACCCGTGCTCCGATGACCCCTCTGTAATAAATTCTTTCCTCGCTGACAAGACAAACTAAAATGATGAAGAATGCCCACCAGAAAGGCAGATGTAACCGTGTGCTGCCTGGTGCAGATCAAACCAAACAAAAAATGACAATTTCCTACGTGAGTGAAACTATCGCCTCTAGCAGAACATCCAAAAATTGTGTAAAGCTTTCCTGATCAAAACCTTCCTCTAAGGACGAAACACGAAACTTCAATATAAATAGCAAGATAAGTCGAAGAGCGACATATAAAAAAAAGAAATTGTGTCATGCTTTCATAAAATTCTTTAGATCTTTCATCACTGTGACATGTATCACAATTTTGCTTCAGCAAAGTTTATTACATTGTACACACTGATTCAGCTTGTAATAAAATTTTGTCTGCTTTCTACTTGTGCACAGTTAGCTGCTTTGATTTTCGATATTTAATCTGATCTCATCAACGTTATCTTTATTTCCTCCTAGCAGCACGTACTCAGAATTCAAAATAGACGGGCCATCGGACTGATAGGGATGTCATGCACAGCGGAGAAAGCAGCTACAGATTGGGTTCTGATCAGTTTTGGATGAAG
This sequence comes from Salina celebensis, assembly GCA_036561885.1. Classification (NCBI taxonomy): domain Eukaryota; kingdom Metazoa; phylum Arthropoda; class Collembola; order Entomobryomorpha; family Paronellidae; genus Salina; species Salina celebensis. The sequence continues at coordinate 1,941 of JAAXOA010004511.1, forward strand.
TTTCAACTACTACTTTAATTTTATTAAATTTTTTCTAGTTGAGTCGCTCTAAGAGAAAGTTGTATAACTAGTTTACATTCCAGAACTATGTTTTAATCTCTGTTGTTCCATTCAATATTCAAGAGTTAAAGGATTATGACATTCTTACAGAATATTTCAGTGTTTCACCTTTTTTTCTTTAACATTTTCGTTGTGAAACTACGATCCTTTCAATTATGCACAAAACAACCAGATGGATGGCTCGGATTTTCACTCGTTTTTTTTATTAAATATTCATGAATTCTGTTCACAGTAAAATATCTATTTTTCTTCATCCCATGGGAAAAGACTTCAGACAAACCCATTTTTCAATCACTACACATAGAATAATCCTTGTCAAAGTACTTGATTCTGCCTTTTTAATAAAATACTGCTACATCGATATGTCGGCTTGTTCAAACACCGACAGGAAAAGATACAACAGCATTATACAAACGGAAATGCTTCGCTAAGTGATTCTTTTTTCCACTTTTTCCAGAAGTTTCACTTTTATTCTTTGTATTGTAGTTGTTACAGGCTAGCAAGAAACTGTTACCAACTTTTGGGAAAAAACGCTGAGGTTAAGAGGTATGCATGAATATAAGAAAAGTATTTATTGAAAAGGTGAAAGTCTCACTGTGAAACGAAATCGTAGAGTTCAGCACCATTTGTCCTTTCAAGTTCGAAAAACTGTGCTGAGATAGTCTTTGTCCCAGTAATAAGACTTTAGCATGCTTCAAGCAATACTTATCCCAAACTATATTATCTTCATTTGAACAAGAGATAATCAAATCGTGCCATAATTATGAACTTTAGTGCTCATTGCGGGGAACTAAATAGTTATAGTGTTCGGAGGAAACGGTTTCCATTTCATTAGGGGGAAAATGATGAGTAAAGCAAGAATTTGAACATGGAACAGTAACAATATTACTACGTGTGCATAGTCCGCGTTACTGTTTGTGGTTTTAAGTTTAAGCTTGGTTTCCTGTTCTTGTGCTTTCACAAGGTAAGGAATAATATCCCGAGTCGAACGAACATGTGTTGCAGCTTGTGAAAACTGTAGCTATCTTTCATCGTCATCTAGTGGCTCTAGCAAACATTTCCTGCTCCAAACTGAAAGCTTTTTTTTGTATTCAAGAGATGGTGAAAGTTAGCAGAGCTAACGATTCTCTTCCATATATTTAGTAGCTTCTAAGCTATATGTAGGTTATGTCGGCAGGTAGTCATATCGGCTGCTTATATATAATCGTTTTGTCTCCGAAATTGTTTCATCGCTTATCATGAACAATAGCAAACATATTCTGCCAATAATTTGATTGGAACCATAACATCATCATCGACAACTAGCCCACAATTACTTCAAATCACTGTGGAAATCAATCATATGAAAATGCTAAGAGAATACACTACAAGTCGATACAAATTTTATTCGAGGTTCTTTTTTTATTTTCATCTTCCAAAAACATCATACATTTTCGAGCTAAACCGCTCTTGACATTTTACTGATTGAAGCTTTCAACAGAACTAGCATGATTGTGGACATCGCAAAAAAGACTAAAAAGAAAACAAAAGCCGAAGATGATGGGACAAAAACGACCACATATTCTTTCTGGTACAGCTCCTTAAAAACGTAACAAATACATTTAGCTCGACATCTAACAAATTGTATACAGATATTATTTTGTACCATACAAATAATGTAGCTACTACAAACTATTAAACGTTATATGCAAGAGGTTTTCTAAAACTAAGATTCAATCGTCTCTCAAATAAATTATGAATGAACCTGATTCACAAAGAATCACAGCCTAACGCCTGCAATTTATACACTGTATTCCTACCAATTAATCTAATTGAATTCACCTATTTACATTGTAAAGCGAGAACGTTTTTCAGAATAATATCACAATTATCTTTTTTACACACAACAGAGTACTTTTGTTGCAGTTTTCCAGCATTAAACATTTAATTTGATTAATGTTACATTTACATTCATTGCCTGCGCAGCACCACTGCAAGTACAGATTGGGTCAAACTTCGTTTCTTACATACAACAATCTTGAAAGCCATTCCACTCCCTTCCAAACAGGGAAAACACAAAATTGATTTCATTGTCATCGCAGACTAGACAATTGCAAGTAAAATTGCACTGACGATTGTTGGGGAACAAAAAGGTATGGATAAGTTGTCGCATTGCGAGATCAACTAGAAAATGCTTTTGAGATGAAAGTTAATATCGTTAAATATTAATACGTGACCTGAAACATTGTACAAGTAAATGAGAATGAGTAAACATTATTTAAAACAAACAAAAAATGAGTTACAAGAACAGGAAAAGTAAAGCTAATATCATAATTTACATTTTAACATGGTTTGCCGCATGCTAAAACTTCATATCGATTAGTGAGACAGTTCAGTATTTATCATACGAAGACAAAAATTCTTTGAATTAATCGTTTCAGTGTATCCAATTTGTTTCTTCTAAAAATATTTCTTTTTTTTTTCAAGTACAGATCTAGTAGCATGTGTTAATTGTATTAAAAGTTGATAAGCTTTCGTTTGATTCAGTTCAGCACACAAGGTAAATTTTTGGATAGGATGGATTGTAGTAAACTCGCCGTGTGATCATTAAATTCTTCTTCAGTATTTAAGTTTCTTTATCAGCAACTCTAGTTTTCACTGGATACATAAATTTATGTTTGATTTAATTTCTGAGCGTTTCTGTTTCGCGCTGAATATATCGCATTAACTATATTATGTAAATAAGCATTTTTCCTTAGAAGTCAGGCTTTCTCCGCATTCCCATTTCCTTCCCTAGCTTGCATGATTGCATCTTTGCTTTCATTCAGTTTTAAATTCACTTTCACTGAATGCATTCATTGTGGCTGTTTTCTCAACTTGTTCCCCGGTTTCGCTCTGCTGGGGATCAGCATCCATTTGTTCGGGAGCAGACCACCGGCGTTTCTTTGGACTTGATGGGTTCTCATGGTCCAAGGATCCCTCTGGACCGGGTGAAATCGATTTTCGTTTTGTAGCTGATGGCAAGGATGGTGCAACTAATGAGGTTGATTCTGACGTAGACATGGTGCTGGCATGTGACACTGCAACAGCTTCTTGTTTATCTACGGGGGACATAGCGACAGCACTCTTAACCAATTCAGGCTGCCGATTTGCTGGGCTTTGACTGGGGATATCGAAACTTTGTGGAGCTGACGGTGTCGTGGGTGTTGTAGGAACAGCCTTTCTTCCACGAGGATTTTGCTTGCTGGTTTTAAGAATGCTAGAAGTTGAAGCGTTTCTGCTTTTTGAGTATGTTCCATATGGCCGGGTCGTCTGCGACTTCTTCCCTCCTCGGCCTCCTGAGGATACCGATGGCGTTTTCTGTTGACGGGTTAGAGTTATACAAATGTCACCTACTGCCAACGTTGTACATGGCAACTGTAACAGCTTCTCAGTTAACTTTGGTGCGGATGATGACCAGCCTCGACCACGGATGAAAAAACGGCTGCTCGGGAGAAGCATCAACAACAACCTGGAGAAAAAACAGATAAAACAAATATAAGTCACCATTATAAACGTCATTTTAAATCCTTAACGTAACAATCAATAAAATTTGTGTGTCCATAGTCTAGTCTGAGTTCATTGGTTTTTAGGTTGTCAGTTGCGTTGAAAGTTGCCATAACATAAATTCTTATTACAGTTATTACTTTATAGTTTCCACAATCTTACGATGATCATGGTTCATATGTATGTATTTTTCCCATTTTCACATGACATCAAACAACTTAGCCGATAACCTGTCCTGTGCTATCTCTATTTCTTAGAAGTAGATCATGTTGTGGCCTTAGTTATTTATTTCGTAATATTTCATAAGACAGGTATTTGTGTCCACATCATTTAGATTGTAAATGGGATTAAAACTTTCTCCAGGTACACAACGTGTTTTTTTTCTTCATCAAAGGCGCAGCTCATACACATTTTTCTTTGAGTGTGTACGGTTCTTCGAAGAAAATGTTTTGCGTGTAATGTCTCACTGTATTTTTGCCACATTGCTACATCAAAGCCACTTACTTTGTTTTCCTTTGATGAAAAATCAAAAGACTGAAAATCTTGTTGAAATGAAAACATCAAAAAACGGCTGGTAGGGGATAAACGGTATCCCACTGAGAAATTATTTGGTGTCCTTTTGTGTAATAACTTGTAGAAGAGATCAAACAAGTATTCCATGTCATGCACCATGCCGAGTGCGTTCCGGAATTGTGACGTACATAACAAAGTAAACAAAACCTTGTCACATTTTCAAAGAGCAGTCAACCAGGTGGATTCCCATGATGCTATTGAGAAATACTCTTCATAGACTTGCTCCAGCGTCAAAATTATTGTCATGTTTCATATTCCAAAATGCACCATATTGCAGTTTTGGGAATCCTAAAAAATCGTGTAAAACCCTCGTTTTATTTCATTCCCCTTAAAAGTTTGGGTTGACTGTCAACTGTTGAACAGTATGTGGAAAACATAAAACATGTCTCGTTTAAAGATATCATGGTTACAGATTCTGTGTATTTTGGTCAAATTTATGACAGCGCATAATTTGATGTTGTAACTATTCATCTGACATTATGTAAATCAGCAAAGTACTAACGCTTGGACAGAAAATATGTAAATACTGGTTTTCGTAGAACTATTCATTTATGATTTCTTATGAATCATTTTTTTGTTTGTTTGGACAGCTAATTTTGGTTCATGCTATTAACACCAAAGACGAAGTCGTAAAAACCACATTTTTTCCTGAGCGGTATGCATTTACAAATAAAATGAAAACGTAGAAACTGCTTAAAATTCACCAAGCAAAATGGCAAAACAACAAAATAAAATATATTCTAATCAATACATAATTATTTGAATGAATACGCTCGAAAAGTCCACGACCGATGAAATCTACACCTGTCAACATAAAATCTCAATTTTTTTGCTTGAAAATGTTAAGATCAAATTACTGCAAACAAAACAATGCCAGCAACAAGTTCAGGTAGCGAAAACGGCAACAGCATACAGTAGTCAAAATTAATTTGATTAAAATCTTGAAAAAAAACAATGTTCTCTTTTTTTCTACCTTTCGGCAATTTTTTTTGGGAATGAATAAACTTGACAAGAAAAAAAAGTGGATTTGACGAATGATTCAAGAAAGGGAAAAATGCTACAGGTAATAAAATTGTACCCCATAACTTTTCTCAGGGTATATTCTCCCTTGCGGCGAGAGAATGAAATGAAGAGAAAAGCTTGTCAAAGAAAATAATAAAATTGCTAGTCTATTTTATGAAACAGGTGACGGTTCGCTTGTGAAATTGTACAGGTGCACACTTTTTGTTTTGCTTGTTCTGCAACAGCTACTGGTATTACGACAAGTTTTTTGTTTCTTTCGTTTTAAAAAACTAGTTAAAGATTACATCTTTGAGTTGAGTGTATTTTCTCTGAGAAGATCGATATTTCTAAGTTATTCATGTCAATAAAATGTTAGTCTTGGCATGATACCTTTCATTTGCTCACCTGCAAAAATTAAACTTACATTTTGAATTAAGAATGCAGACAAGGTTTTGGCTATGAAAGAACAACATCATGAATGATCATGCCGCTGAGTTTCCAGCTTGTTCCTACCTCATGGTTGCTACAAATATTGATGAGGACTAAACAGGCCAAAAAATATATATGCAACTCGGATAGTGAGAGACGTAGTATTATAAAGTATTCACACTAAAATGAAATATGACGGAGTGGAAAAACCCACAACTGCAGCAAAGGATAGTTTGGCAATTTTCCCTGTTATTTATCCCAATGTCAAATAATATCATTAATTAATGCACCATGTTATCCATTTGAAATATTTTTTTATAATTCATGATAATGAAAAGTGTTGAGGGGTTTAGAGACAGGGAGTGGAATTTAACAGAAATGCCAATCTCATCAAGGGCTGTTTGGTGCAGAATAAAACATCGTATATTTGATATGCTTTGACTTTTGACTCAATTAGTGCAAAACTGTAATCTTACAGGAGCAAACGAGATTATTAACCCTGTAGTGGGCTTTATTGAGACGCGTCATGACTATGACAACCAGTTATACGGAGATATGTATGCTTTCTCAACCTCTACTTTTGGAAACGATTGATAGCATGCGCATGGTAACTAAGAAAACCCCCTCACGGCAGTCCTATAGCAAACCTAATTTTGGTTTTAAGATAAGCATACAAGTAGATTATATCTTCGTCGTTGTGATAAGAAATTAAAATAACAAGAAAACTATAATAATTAAAGCAATATTTATTACTGGTAGAATTTTGACTGGACAAGAAAGATGCATGCACTAGATTGAATAAAGTTTTAAAAGTAGTTTGCAGAGTATCGAGTAACAGCGTGACACAAAGAGGTACTCAGCTCAGATATGTTTGGAGTTTCGTTTCAAGTTCAAGGTTCGTAATATTGTAGATAATGAGAGGTAATAGATAGTAATGCTATAAAAATCCAGTTTGGACAAACGAGTGCATTTATTATTTATCTAACGCGTCCTTCTTCACATTTCTTGTGCAATATTTCAATGATAAGACAGCAGCAGCCAGTCTTTGTTTTAGCAGTGCAACTGAACTCTGTCATTTGATCCGTTTTTAAAAACTACTTTTGTTTCGTAGAAACCACCTTTGGCAAGGTCATCACTGGCAAAAATTGTGACTCACCCAGAGCAGTATAAAAATCAATAGTGAAGATTTTCACCTGTTGCCTACTTCTTTCGTGTCGCAATTTGCAGCTTATTTCTGTTTTGATTTTGTGAACCTGTTCATTTGGGTCACAATTCGTGGAATTTACGACAACAACTGCCAACAAATTTCTGACTTCTTGCACCTAATCATCGCTACGAAAGACACAAATGTTTATAATCAAAAGTTTTAGAATCAAAGTTTTCTCTTTAGTACAGAATGATTCAGTAATTTGTTTCAAATGAGAGGGTTAACCTTTTCGTTTTCGTGAATTTTGGTCATGCAATATGTAACAAGTCTTATGATTGCATTGTCGATTTATACGTTCTCTTTGGGAACAAGGTTGAAAATCAATTGTTTTGATCTTATCCCATTTCAATTTACGTAATTTGGATTTTACGCTACCTGTTCCGATAACAAATAATATGTTTTCATAGGAACAAACCCAAAGTCATGATGAACCTGGAAATGATAATCGAGAAGACATGACGTGTAAGGGGTTTGCCAATTGCTGTTTCTCGTCAGCATGGTCTTAAAACATGATGCAAACAAGAGAGTAATCAGAATCAACCCTAAATATTTTGTGTCATAATCCTTTCCATGTGCTTCTTCGATTATCTGAGAATAATCCAAAAAATGTGTTCAATACCTGTCGCCTAGGTACAGTACGTAGCAACGAATATAATTTCATAGACAGTCCGTATTTGTCAGTAAAAGAAATCTACAAGTTTGACTAAAAGGTGTGAATAAATTAAACTCTATAGGATTTCAAGTCAATTGTCTTGCAGCGTTCTGTCCTTAAAATTAAAAGAACGCTTACTCTTTTGGCCTTTCAAAACATCATAAGGTTTTTTGTTGTCGAAGATATATGATTAGCATTTTGATTGCCAGTTTTCAATCTAATATGAAAAGGTTTATGTAAAGTTCGGGGTATAGCCGGATATAGGTATTATTTGCAAGCCAAACAAATTTATATCATACATACATTAATATGGTGTATTGAGCTACATGGAATTTGAAACCGAGCATGTATTTAGTTCCATTTGTCTCATAGGGACTGCGAATATGATTAAAACTTTCTTTGTGCACCATAGTGACCTGTGGGCAATAATTCGCAATAAGAAAAAAAAAACCGGCGCACCTTTGTGCAAAAATGATAAAGTAGAACAAAATGGAATATTTTTAGTTTTAGAACATAGAAAGGTCAAGCCCAGACCTTGGTCAAGATCATTCAAAATATATGGAAACTAATTGCCGCTTCTTAAAATATGTTTCTGTGCTCAACCCAAACAGGCGCCACGGTGAGTATTTTTCTTTCATATGTCACGACTCAAGACCTTTTATGTTGTTACAAGTTTAGTGGCATACTGTCCATAGGCAAATCCCAGTCTGCACCAAATTACAGGCATTTCTCTCGTTTTATTATTTGTTCAGTTACTATTGAAGCCACCTTTTCATCATTTTAGGTTCGTCAATTTCAATTTATTAACAATTTAATTAAAAACCCAGC
>JAAXOA010004512.1:0-10214 GCA_036561885.1 Salina celebensis
CTAAGCCAGTGAAGAGTTACTAGTCGCTTTTTATCCCGTAGTATTTGGGGAAACTCAGGGAACTTCTCATTATTACAGAGGACGTGCGTTACTCTGCAAGCATTGTAGTCATTGAGTACTTCACCTCCATAGAAGGTTGTAACACGACGCCAATTAGGCTCATCCAGAACTTGAGCTGCCCAAAAGGAACATCCAATTAAGAAACAATTTGTGGGAGCTGAAAATAATCAAAGAGGGTCAATTGTACAGTATGTATTTCAAACAATTATTACTTTAAAAACGACAAAAACTTCATATGTTGACGCCTCACGTTTAAAATCCACTTCAAATCCATAGAACGATGACTTCATAGTAAACGGGGTTTGCCTTCCAGGAACTGACACCGTGTTCCTGCAAAGATTAACATGACAACCATTAGGCACCTTCATCATTTTAGAAACTTGATGAGTAGCAGTTGCAGTTGGATTGCCCCTGCCCAACCATTGTTGTTGTTGTCTAGGTATTGGTTGGCCCCCTGGGGAAGGAAGGGTAACTTGTGCGATTGCTGCCTTTAGTGGAGCCTCTACTTGCTGACCTCGGGAAACGGAGGATACATCTTCTTGAAGATGTTTGCCTTGTACAGTTACGATGTGGTCAATGACCATTCGTTGCTGAGGTTGACAAGGCGGCTGGCTTATATCCGGAGCATAAACCTCATCGATTGAAACACTTATTGTGCTTTCTGCAGGATATTGAGGCTGGCCCGGAATATCTGGTTTAGAAGGATCTTCTGTTTGAAGCCTTAGAGGGAATTTGGATGAGTGAGCTTCAGGAGCATGTAGTGCACCCTGCCGCAAGACATTCTTCTGAGGTTTTGGAAGTGAAGTAAATTGCTCTGACGGGACTTCAATGATTTCTATATCTGGCAATTGCTGTCCATGATTGATTTGTTGCTGGCAAATCATTGCCTTTGCGGATTGTTGTTCTACGTAGCGCTGGTATATTTTCTGCAGGAAGCGTTGGCGATTTTGCTTGTTCATTCTAGTCCACCTTGCTTTATCAACGGGATTTGTCTGAATATGCCGATATATTTCCATTTCTATTTCTGCCCGGTTCTTGCCGTGAAGTCCGGCCGGTCCAGGTGCACCAACTTGTGCGGCTCCCACTCTTTGAACAATTATTTGTGACTGGATCGGAATGGGCATACCTGGACTAATCTGTTCTTGACCTTGTATCTGCTTCTGCTGCTGAATACAACTCTGGTGCTCCTCCCGAGACGAGGTTGGTTGTTGAGCCTTTTCAGACCAATTTGTCGGGAGTGCCCGCTGAGGGGATTGAGCCAATGGTTGACCGCTAGCGTTTGGCTCCTTCGATAGCTGTTGATCCTGACAAGACGCTGACGGAGGGCTCTTATGTTGTAAATGCCGTCTTACAGCGTAAGCTACTGAGGGCGATGGTAAAGTGACACCCTGCTGCCGATTGTCGTAGGCCAATTGCGTGGAAGGTTTAATTTGAAGCGACTGCTGAGGTGGTTTGGCAGCTGACAGCCAGTAAAGTGGTGGTGGGGTTTTTTCAACAATGCGCTGAATTGTAATTGGAGGAAGAGGAGTAATTGTTTTAAATCCTTCTTGTGGAGTCTTTACCACCAATGCTGCTTTTATAAAATGCTGCGCTCTCACAAGCGGGACTCTTGCAGCTTGTTCTAACGCTGTCAATTGTTGTCGTAACACTACACTTGCTCTATGCAGCCCCCTGGGGGAACTGTTCACTCGGTTAACTTGTTGGATGACCGGGAGTTTCATGGGATGACTAAGTAGTTTGGCTCTGAATTGTGCGTTTGGATATGGTATAGCCTTGACTGCATCCTGTGCTATTTCAGTAGTTGCCTCAGCGTGGATTCCAACAGTTGCTCCGTCCTGAACCAGCTTTGGGTGGTACTTTCCTTCATCAACAATCTCGTTCGCTTTAATGCAATCGGATATCCAATCACAACACACAATTTTAACACCGTTCTCACTCGCCTTCTCGAACTTTTTCGAACCAATTTCGTTGGTGATCAAATGGGTTGTTGTAGAAGTGAGACAGTCTTGAAAATGACCTCCGTAATAGGTGACATTGCCCCAGAGAATCGTTAAGTCGTTGCCTTTGATTTGGGAAGAAGAAACTCGGAGTCCAGAAAACAGACGCTTTGAACTCGAGTTAAATCCTTCGGTACTGCAAAAGAACAAATATCATCAATGGCTGGCTGTGTGGTTTTTAATTTGACCTAGCTTGGTGATTTTGGTAGGCTCTGAGGGGTAGGTGAAAGGGTTTCAGAAAAAAAAGACGGAGGCGGTGTAAACAGGCTTTTATGTTTGAGTTCAGTCTAAAGCAGGAATTCTAAGATCTGTACTTCCATTACATTCAAAGTAAAGTTCCTTACGGCAGTAGTTTCACCTGATTTTGCGCTGAACGCAACCCATCTTTGGTCGACCGCAGGTTTATCAAACACCTCAATGGCTTCTGAAACCTTAGCATCGTCAGCTCCATCGCCGGTAATCATGTGTGTGGAAGTAATACCCATGTAATTTGACCGTTTGGCTCCGCCATTCACGAGCAACTCCGTAATCTGCAAAGTCAAAGGTTAAATTAAATCACATCATTTAGGTGACAAACGCCAAACTGAACTACATTTGGAACCATAACCAGTCTGTTTGAAAAGTCTCACCTTGGGATCCACCGTCCCTTCTAGGACATACAGAACATCACCAAATATTTTGGGGGGATGGTCAATTAAAGACTGCTCTAATTGAAAAGGAACCTTGTCCATCATTTTTAAACCGTAAAAATCGATTAAACCTCGAACGTTGTTTACTTTTCACAGCACAAAAAATGAATTTGTTTGAGGAGTTTGAGTGGGATGTTTTCACTTTTCGCTTGTTTCTGCTGTCGCGCATCAACTGTCAACATCAAAATCCAAACATTTCTTATATCATGTTACATGTTACATTTACATTTGACATTATGCTTTTAGCCGTGGAAGGAAATGGATAAAACCTTCACTTCCACATGATGGACTTCAAGTGCGAAGGAAGGACTTATCCAGAAGCAAAATTTTTCCAGAATCAGAATCTGGCAAGAGATACAAGACTAATCTCATGCTAATAGTTAAGAAAGTATGAAATGATGTGTATTACAGAAAGTTATAATCTTGATGGAAAACGACTGTTCAGACCAATGGTAGGTCCTTAGGCTCTCCAGCTTGGCACTTGAACAACTCTTGAAAGGGACAACGTGAACTTGATCCGTGTGAAGCCATAGGAACACAGGACATTTGCAAAATTTATGGAAACGATGGAAACGGCTTCCTTTCTCCGGGGCAATGAGAGACGAGAAAGTTTCCTTGACACATGTTGGAAATTCGCAAATACATCGGTTGAATTCCCGTGAGTGAGTAGATTGAATACGAATGTCTCGTCGATCGTCAACTCGTATGAATAGGTAACTCGTCTTCTTAAACTCGTATAACGCATAACACACCAAAATTTGTCCGTATAGCGTAAACTCGTCTGATGTAATTTACTATATAAGAAAGATGTTTTCATTTGTAACAGTAAAATGAATGCATTTCTTGAATTGAAAAACATGAGATTGGGAGTGCCATTGTGACCTGGAGGTATATTCTTCAAATGAAGACTGAAGACTTAAGCCAATTCCAATTCAAATCACAAAACTTGAAGGGGAGCGACATCCTGTAGTGCCCTTGCTTGAACAGTTGTGTTGTAACAAACCCCACAACGCCGAATATAAGTAACCAGTAAACCCCGAAGAAACAAGATCATTTATATGAGAGTTTTTTTTATTCAACTGAACAATACCAGTAAACTTATGATAAATATTTGAGTTATCACTTTAATAAGATTGTTAATCTGATTGCTTACAAGTCTCTCTTTTGTAGTTCACTAAAAACTATAGTTAACACATTGTCCAGCAGCAACCTAAAAGCAAAATGGGTTTATACAAGGCTTGGGGTTATCTGTACAAAAATATTACTTTAACTGCATATAAAAGTGTGAAAAAAACATTCGCAAAAATTGCCATTTTGTCTGATAACTTTATGTTGAAAATATTCAGCAAGTCACAAGTGGGGCGCTAACGAATTCATTCTCAAAGTAAAAAAAGAACACATCGAATCGATATAAAAGTAAACTGCTATTACTACATTACACTACTAGTAATAATTAAATGATAGTCTTGCATTCGAGATTCTTTATAGTCAGCTTTACAGATGCGTTGGTGAAGGCGATAAAGCCGGATTGTCATATCCCAAATATTCAGGTAGAGTTGATTCGGAGGGTTCACGTCTTATCCGTTCTGGTTTACCTAATCACTGGCTCGGAGGCATACTTTGAATTGGCATGAGTATACGCCAACTTATTCACAGCCAAGATAGACACTGCGGCTGCTGATTTTTCGGAGCGTGTCACCAAGTCTGGAGTGGAGATTCTGCTGACATTGTTCTTCTGAGAAAGGGCTTCAGCAGAAGTATTTTTATATGGCAGAGTAACGCACTTTAAAAATAAAAATATTCATTATTCAGTATTACATACATTAAAGAACTGGGAAAGAAAGCTTTCGAAATGATATCGGTTTGAATACCTTTGAATTGGTGTAGATGACAGGAAGATCCATAATATCATCTCGTTTCCCACCACACCACGAAAATCCAGATCGATTACGGGATCGTTTTATATAGATAAACAGTGCAAAGAGGGCTAGTAGCACTGCCGAACTAATCACAACTGCAGCAATCACTAAAAATTTTAAGGTTTTCAGTTCCTCTTGAATGTCACTGTAAAACAAGGCGAGTTTATCATCCTCAAGGTCAGTCTCGTTGTGGAGAGATTTCCGCATGTAAAATAGATCGTGGAGATAATCTATATAAAAAGAACGTTTCAAAATGGTCGTAATTTTCGTAATAATTTTGTGCATAAAGCTCATAGTGTGAAATGTTTCCGTGCACAATTTGCACCTTACCTTGGCAGTCTGTTTCACACACTCGCTCGTCGTAGTTATGAAGTGTACTATCACAAGTCAATTGGCAAGGCCTGCATGAATCATCGATTCGGGCGCAGTAGTAATGAGCTTTACAAACTATGTCTCCACATTGTTTACTTAATGTCAACTTACCCGTTTACTTCTTCAGGACCAATCAAACTCAGTGTGAGCACTGTGAAACTGATAAGACTAATGAGATCAACGTACGCCTTTGTAGTAAGGCTTTCACTGATTCTATAAGGGCTCATGTTGTATCTTCAAGCTCGCTACTACTCAATCAAAAGTCATGGCTCAATTTAATGAATCCATCAGAGATTAGAGTTTGAAAATGTTGTATGAATGGAGGAAAGGGATTGTCTGAGATGTGTTTTTCGTTGAACCTGACACACCATACAAAAGAGAAAAACAGAATATCACTTGATTTCATACCTAAAAGGGTAAGATTTTTTGTTCGGTCCAAGTATTACTGTGTGTTCGGTCCAAGTCTGTGGGTAACTTTGTAGCGTTTTGAATGTAAGCACGACAGGTGTGCAGACACTACCTTCATTTCTCGCATCTTCTCAATTTACACATTCTGTAGGTAAAAAACTTCATACCGTAACATAATATTACGTGCTTATATGTTCAAGTTTCATATAACATGATGAGGAACGTTCTCTTTAATCCTTTCTGTATTGTTGCTCATTGTTGAGAGTTGGAATGTTTGGTCAATCAATGCTTAGCTTTTTGTGTGTGCACTTGATTCAGATGAGTTGTATTAATTCATTGGCATGAATCAAGCAACGGTAGTGTAAAAGTAGAAGTAGATCCGTGCAAGGTGGAGAGAGATGAGTCATCCTTTTACCTGGAAGTTATGCCTGCTTCGAAGAAACTGAGATCATCTCTCATAGGATTTTATTTCAGTCATTTATATAATGACTTGTTATGCCTTGAAACTTTTGAAATGTGCAGCGAATAAATAACTTTTTTATTTAATTGGTTTCAATCCAATCACAAAATGAAATCTGTGCGACATTTTAGTAAATGCAAAACAACTTCTTTTGTTAGCTCAATACGGAGTTCAGAGAGTGCTGAGTCTTGGGATTGTTGGTCACCTTCATTGAGGGTTTCATATAAAAGAATTGCGTCTCCTTTTCTCATTCGAAATATTCTTAGGGAGTTGAGTATGCATATAAGAAATAGCTGAGGGGTTACGTTCAGTAGACAAAATTGTTTGCAGAGACCCTCCAACAAATCTATGTAAAGTTTTTTGATGGCATCCTTCGAAAATCGGTTTGGATAGATGACAATTTTGTAAATGTGCTGTCAATATCAATAAGAAATTAGTTAAAATACGAGCCTGAAGCTGTAAGTGAAAATAGCAAATAAAATCCTTACCCTATCTAGTTCAGCTGCTAGTTTTTGAATCCATAACAGTGCCAAGTCTTCGTCCATTCCTTCTTTCACTGCGTGACTTATATTGCTAATTATCACTGTAACTTTGTTCATATGAGGGTCAGGATCTGGAGTTTTGTTGGGGAAAACAGATTCAATCTCATAAGCTTGCCATTTAATTTTCGAGTATTCTTTTAAAGGTTCGTCAATAATTTCCATTGATCGTTGAATCCATTTCGACTGAATCTCATCGATGAGGCACTTGTATAGTTTGACAGAGGTTGTAAACAGACCTTCCGATGTATCCCCGATCACATCAAAATCTCCACCTCTACTTTCATTCGCAGACGCACGCTTGGTTAATTCAATCATGTAGTTTGATTGCGTATCCATTTCAACTCTGAGAGCTTCAAGCTGCTTTTTCTCTTCTTGTTGAATATGTTCCAAAAAGAAAGTTAGATCTGAAAAGAACTACGGAGAAATAGTACTCAATTAATATTTACCTAATGTCAATATATTGAGAAATAATTTTGCACTGGAACATTTGTGCTTACTGGAAGATCCTGCCATGACTCTAACGTGGCTTGGACCCTACTGATGGAATCTGCAATGATGTAATCTATAAGCACCGATGAAGACCCGTCGAAAGAATGCTCGCATTTGCTTTGCCAAGTTTGCAGGCACCGGACTCGGAAATCATCTAGGAGTTCGGATATTAGCAATATGAACTGCAGCTTGTGTCCGGGTTGTTCTAAGTAAGAAAACCTCTCTACAACGAATCTTATCACGGCAAGGAAAAGGTCAGTAATTTCAGCAGGGCCAGGTACAGATGCTCTATTCCAAGCGGTTGGCGATGCAAACATTTCATCCAATTTCTCAAGGCATGCTAGAAACAAAGACGGATTCAGTTATTACGCAGTCATCTTTAATTGAAGAGTCTATGTGCGGCTTACCCATTTTCTCTATTGTTAACCAACGTTGGAGTAAAGCTGGCTGGGAGTAAATTGTGCTTACAAACTTAGGTATGTACGTTGGACATTTGGCCATGTCGTCTTTTATAAATCCTTTAACTTCATTTTCAAATACAATTGATTCCTCCAGAATCTTTGCGTAAATGTCGTCATCCACTACTTCATCACTGTTACTTAACTGCGAGTCTACTTTCACTAATAACATCTCCGATAAAGATCGAACAAACTCTATAGCACTTGAAACATTTGTTTCAGCAACAGAAAATGCCTCCAGATGGGCACGCACAAATGGTGTCAGTTCTCTCATCCACTTTTTAATCTAAGATAGAAATAAAATTTAAATTAGTTTGAAATGGCGCATCAGTAAAAGATTGAATTAGTTTTTAAGGAGAACATATTATACCTGACAAAAGTACCATTCTGGTTTACTAGAATCACCCGTCACCTTGTTGTTGAAGAAGTGATACTTAAATCTCTTCTTTAATGGTTTCATCATCACCTAATAGAAAATGTTTATGAAACAAAGCTAGTCTAGTAAGTGCATGGTTCATTAAAGCATTTCATATTTTACCCCAATCGGTAGCAGCGGGTCCTCATCATTGAATACTGAAGACTCTACCAAAGGCGATCCTTTAAATTTCGATTTTACTGACGAGCTGATACGAAAAAGATTTCGAATTGTGCGGTGAAATTTGTCGTGGGCTTCCAGAGTTGGATTCGCAGTTTTGATGGACATGGGCCAACCAAATACTTCCAGCAGTTTCTCAAAATCCCTGTAAAAACGAAATGAGACTTGTGTTAATCTTTGTTCCCTTTCCTTTCCCTGTATGTAGTTAAGTAAAAGTCGATCCCAAATTCATTACCCGACAACTTTTTCCTGTAGCCTGGCTTCCCAATATGCAGTTACTTTGGAACAGTATTCCTTCAAGTTGTTACATCCTGTGTCATCAATAAAAAGCTGCTTCACAGATTTCAAACGATGGAATAGTTCAATCGCCTCTGTTTCCAGTTCTGCAATTGTCATATAAAAACAATGAATCTTCTGCGATATATACAAAAACTTTAATTCGTTATTAAAAGCTTACCGTTTTCCAAATTAGCATCAATCTCCTCCGATGTGGTTTTCACGAAATTCATCACAGTTAAATAAGCATTTCCCTTGCTAAGAGAATCAATTTGCTCTACATTTTCATAAATTTGAGGCTGCTCAAATTTACTTGGAAGCTTTTCTTTCTGAAGTTTTGCAAGTTGCACTTTTAAATTGTTAAAGGCTGCCTGCAGCTTTCCAAGTTGCTCTTCTATGTTAAGTTTTCGATGGACAGATACATCATTGATTTGGGATTCCACTTCAGCTTTCTAAAAAGAAATTTATAAAACAATATGCATTTAAAATCATTTCATTCACAACGCCTCTCGCACACTCTGAATCATGATGATAACCTTCTTCTGCAGCTCCTCCTTTTTTGTATACTGAGCCTGCAAGAAACCTTCCAATTCCGTTGAAGTTTCTACTCCATCTGCTTTCAAGTCATCGAGGAGACTTGTCACAAAATCAATCTTACGACCCGGTGACGATTCTGTGCTTTTACTCATTTTTGAATTATGACAACATTTGTGAACGTAGAAATATTTATAATACAACTACTTTAATCACTGGCATTTAAAGCAAATCACGTTAATTTTAAGGCACTTCAAATTTGACAACAAATTGTTTCTGCAAACTTGGGAAAAAATCAAATGTCAGCAGCAACAATTCCGAAGGCAAACAGCTGGTTTTGTATTCATACCGAGTCACCCGGTGTGTGTATTGTGTGTGCGTGCTGCGTGCATGTGCATGCTGCTTTGATAAACTTTTTGAAAACATTGGTTTTGAAAGTTGTTTTTTTCTGAAATGTTAGTTATTTAATTTAATTATTGATAGTATTTGGTTTTTCATAGATAGTGCTTTACGCTGATTTACTATCGGATATTGCTGATTACACAACCACCTACTTCCCATCGCCATCAACATCCCATCACCAATTTCTCAAGAGGTGAGTCCTCCAAGATTTTTAATCTTTAAAAAGTATGATATGATTTTTTTACCTCACTTGATTCTGATTTTATTTACAATTAGCTAATTATGGGAGTACATGGATTGACAACGTATGTGGAGCATGTTAACAAAACGAAGCACTATGCTGAAAGAATTGTGGTGCGAGGGGGACCAGTGGTAATCGACGGGAGTAATTTGATGTACCATTTGTACTTTGCTGGTCGGAGTCCTGTGGTCGACAAGAAGGGCCAGGGGAACAGTGTTCCAAAAAAGACGCAGTTGGCTTATTTGGTTGGAGGCGACTGGATGCTGTACGCTCAAAACGTTCGCTACTTCTTCCAGCAGCTGAAACACTGTGAGATCACACCGATTGTGATTTTTGATGGGGCATACGAAAAGGACAAACTGAAAGTGGCCTTCAAGCGATTCTGGCAAAATGTTCGAGATAATGTAAATGAAACCGATGGAGGGATGCCTGGATCAAGTTATACTCCCTTGCAGATGAAGGTAGGCTCATTTTATCGTACTATGAATTGCTTCAGATTGGCTAATCAGCACATGGTTTTGAATTAACAGAGCGTTTTCTTGGAAATTCTTGACGAGCAAAAGATCCCCCATTACCAGACCTCGTTTGAAGCGGATCAAACGATTGCATTTGTCGCTAAGTTGTTGGCACGCTGCCCTATTTTGAGTGAAGATTCGGACTTTTACATCTATGCAGATGCTATGGCAGTTCCCTTGAAGTCATTGAAGTTTAAACTGAAGCAACAAGGCAAAGACAAGAAACATCTAAAAGGAAAAGTAGAAGAAAGCAAGGA
>JAAXOA010004513.1:0-10214 GCA_036561885.1 Salina celebensis
AATACCTAGGGATTCGTTTACTACAACAATAATTCAACAGAATATAAGCCCACAGATTACTATGATTTCACCTTTTGTTAAACTCATCATTCCGTTGAAAGTCTGAACGCAAAAGCTCCAACTGTCAATCTCCCCGTGTTTGTACACCTACATTGGTTTTTTTTACCAACGTTCGTTATCATAGCCATCATGTAATTTTTATTTCAATAATAAAAAGAAACCTTCAAAATTGATCCTTCAGGGATCAATCGACTTCATCAGCATCGTATTATCGTACAACAAACTCATTTATAAATATACTCTTAAAAAACTAACATTATAAAACCATGCTGCATATTACGTATTCGTATTATAGATTAACATCCGCAGATATTAGCAATAGCAAACTTTGTTCGCCGTTTTGTCCAGATGTTTGGTATTATGTATTAGAAAGTGTCCAGGTTAGTCACATTGAGTAATAAAAAAGAAATACGTCAACTCGAGCGTACAGCGCATTATATCGATTGATATGATTGGCATTGGCACACACGCATACAATAAGAATTGATGCATAATTTCAGGATATTCTCAAGTTCAAGATGTTGTATGCATCAGTATCAGTGCTTCATTTGGCAGGTTGGTAACATGAATATCAATCTCTCAATCAATGAATATGAATTAGTGATACTATATGAATGTTTAGTATAAAACATGCAGTAGCGTTTCTCTAAGAGCTAAGCGGCTGAATCTTTCATACAATTTCAAAAATCACAAAGGGTGAATTGCAGTGATTGTTGTCACTGTATGCTGGACAAGTGGAGCATTCTTGCAAAAATACAAACTTTGCTGCAATAAAAATAATCAAATAATTGAGACCATTTATCAATCCCAAATCTATTCGATTACTAAACTAATTTACTAAACTTACCATCCAATTTACGTACAACCATAAGATTTACCCGTGCAATTTTATCCATCTGCATTGCACCATTTACGTTTCATATTGAACGATTTTGCACGATCGGTGGAGTACCCATCACGCAACTTTAATTTTTCTAAGCTACATTTTTACAATCTACCAACCTTCACAACATAACAGCGTGCTATTTTACAAAAAAGCCAGTTAGAAACGCCCCGTCAATATTAAAAAGTCTGCTAATAAAAGCTATCCAAGTGAGCATTCTTCTCCCTATATTTAGACTTTTTCCCCCTACCAGCTCTTCTGTTGTAAAGGTAAGTGAATGTTCAAATCCACACTATCAAAGAATACGTGATTTCGCCTGCATGATATTTCAACATGCCATCCACCTTTCCTCTGTCCTCGTTGGGATCACATCCCTACAAGATGGGGCATGAGAGGACTAACGAAATTCGCAGTCAAGGTAAAAAGAGATTTTTACATAACGAAGATGAATGGTATCAATTAGCTCTAATTAATTCTCAGAAGACCTCTCTCTAGAAATCCTTCCTGTCCTGCTGGGATTTTATTTCATGACTAACAGCAGGAGTAGTAAGCACAAACACGCATTCGAAGTATATCAACATTTCAGCTTATCGTCTAAAAATACCAACTCTATAGCCAGCTCAATGTCCATATACGTCATGATCAGCTCAGCCCTGTTGTAACATAAACTCACTTTTTGCACGCTACACCCGCACTCCAATTATACCTATATAACGTCCACAGCACGATCAGGTACTACAAATAGATCCACTTCTGTGAAAAATAGTGAATTGCAGCATTTTCCAGACATGAAAAACACGGCGAACAGACATTCTGGTTGTTCTGAACAGTCGGAAACTTTCTTGGATTCGCTATAGCTCTCATATAAGACTTTTTGAACTGTCATCGTACGGTGATAATAATACCTTAGGAAAACCAAGAAAGAAACATATTCGCAAATTATAGCATTGTGCCATCATTTTTACATACTTTTTACGTTTCAACCCATGGTGTTGTTGAGGCCAATGTGGTTACGTGTATTAACAGTCGATAAAGAGAAATTGAGAACTGTTCAGACTTAATTTCTCTTCGCCAATTCATTGTTCGTTCGTAAGCCAATTGAATTATGAAATGGGACAAACTTTGTTTTTCTAATTTGTTATTGTACACAGGTATTGTACACTTTCAAGTTTTAATTCGGAAGTTTATAAAATATTGCTATTCTCTCAGAATTGAATTTTTATCAGTTGCAGTGTGTGTTTTACCTTTAATATTTGCAAACGCAATAAGATCTCTGCGTACACTCAAGTAGAGTAAAATGGTCATTGGTTTGGTTTTTTTGTAGGCATAAAAAAGTTTCCCCTCCACTCCCCTGAGTGTTCTCAACTTTCCTGAATATTCTTTTGATTTTATGCATCCCTGTTTTTGCTTCGAAATCTCTTTTGTCCGTTATGGAGTATAGCAGTAAGCGTAAATCAGGTATAGAACTAAAGTACTCTGAACCGAAACAGCTGCATCTCTCACCGCTCATTTTTTTATCCTATACATTTGTAATTCATAAAGTTTCCGTACTTTTCCATGGAATACAGGAACCTTTCAGAAGAGTGCCGCCAAGAAGCGTTTTGTAATTCATATGCCTTGACATCATTCTTCGGAATCTAGGTATTTCCATGTTTGCATTCACCGTTGACGCTGGGCGAAATAAAACGTTTGATTTTGCCACTCACTCACGTACCAGGTCTATTCCTAAAGTTGTCTTATAGCCAATAAGGTGAAAACCAGAAGAAAAATTACCAAAACCGACCGGCATAATATGAACATTTACTGCTATATTATATGCATTATGCACATATGCCAACAAAATCGGTAGCTTCTTTGTACCTGAGAACACGTTTTGCGATTTTGTTGGCCCAAAAAGTACCTTTAGAGATTCGCCGACCTTAGCCCCTCTGTTTAGCCCCTCTTCTTATTTGTTATTACATCACGTTAAAATTGGTTATATTTCATTGCATCAAGTAATAATGCATCAACAACAAACCTTTTCAACTTTCATTCGCTTTCTCATCGGCCTTTTCTCTTGTAATCTATGTTCCTCTTTTGGCATCTGGCATCCACATCAATTTTCATCCTGTTTACGAGCCTCGTATGAACATGCCATACACATTAATTTCACGTGTTTGTACCTGCGTTTGAAGCTTTTCGGTGGTATTGAAGACTATAGGGTATACAGGTTGAAAACGAGCGAAGAACCAAATTCATTCTTTTTAATCATTCCACAAAGCCGTTCCAAACCAGTAATAATAACGCCATAGAACGCACAAGCTATAAAACGGAAGTAAACGAAAATCCAGGTGTAAGAGAGGAGAAAGCTTTCTCTAGCATATTTCTGTGTGAGTCATCTTTCCTTCATAAACCCAGCGAAATAAAAATCAGCACGATCTTCATCTAATCTTAAAATGGACGGATGTTGAAAAGTGAAAGTTTTATTATAAAGCATTGCTGAATAGAAAGGAAACTATCACAATAACTACTTTCTCAATCAAAATGGTTATACATGTTCCTAGAAAATACGGCTTTCTATAGCAAGCAGTGGAAAAGCATAAAATGAAAATTCCCTTAAAAAGACTTTTCATCCATTATTCTGCATTTGGAGCCAGTCATTGAGAAGGTTATTACTATAGAGGTTAATAGTAGTTTCCTCACACTTTCTAACAGAACACCACCAACTGAACCGCTACTACCACGAGTATTTGGCTGATGTGCGTCTCACCCGAAATTATTGCTGTGTAAAAAGAAGTATGAAAGGAAGGTTAGGAAAGCAGCAGGAGCCAAAACCCTGGCACCGCTGTAACAATGCAACTTTATTACACAGTAAACTCAGGTGTGGAGAAAGTATGGCGGTGGAAACGTTTCGCATAAAAGGTGAAAAGAGAGAGGAAGAAGTTGTAAAATTAAGTATGTATCATAGGAATCAAGAAAGTAGTTTTTTCCACCAAGTACCTTTAAAGCTTGAGAAGGGAATGTGCTTGATGCTCTATTAAACCAAACACCTCTTTCACTCTCACACCGGCAGCTGAGCAGGCTGCTGTGGGAAGAGTGTAAAATGGCTTGAAGCCTTTTAGATGCTATTTTAATGCCATTCTTCACCTGAAACTCTTCATGTTTTTTATATTGCCTGAGTGCTCTTTTACAACTCTCGCTTAAATATCAAAATTCTCTTTCCCTGGCTCTTGCACGTTTTCACGTCATCAACAAATCAACATGCACATTAAGCTTATATTCATACGGGAACATCATGAAACCTGCTTCTTCTATATTCATACGCGTATTAGCAGCTTTTAATGCATACACTTTTGCATTCAAAGCAGTTTTCTTTCGATCGTAAAGTAACTTAGTCAGATATTTTCATCTGGGCATTACGAACTCACCACGTTTCAACTTGCAGTCCTTCTCCTCCTTTGGAATTATGTAATTTTGCAGCGCTGGTTTTGTTAGCAATTGCATGTCATTGTCATTACTCAGGTGGCTTACAATTTATGCTCTAACAAACAGAATCATACATGATCTTGATAAAATCATTATTCCTCGTTGGTCTGCATGAAACAACGTTAAATACGCAAAGAAAAGGTTAACCCATACTTATGTTGAATTGACAAGCATGCAAACCACATCGTTTCATTTCCTCAATTCAGTGTTCAAACAGATAAATGTAAGGAGTGTAACGTCAAGCATGAAGGCAAGGGTAAGGAGTAAGGAGAAGGCATGCACATAAAAATACCACTGCGATCACCAAGTTCTTCTTTTGTACATATTGAGGGCAACATGTGTACCTGTGCAAATTTAATGAAGCACGACCTACTCTCAAGAGACTATTCTTTCAGAACTAGTATGTACAGCGTTGAACACACGATGAGGAAGCAACCACGTCTCGTTGCAATATTGCGATACAAACATTCCGGAATCGACACCGTAGATAAGTGAATGAAGAATAAAATCAAATGAAACCATACATATATTTTAATGAATGGCTCTTTTTATACCAGTATGTGTATTTGGATTTGTGTATCGTTAGGTCCATGACGGCTGTTCCTTGTGGGAATACAAATAGGAAATGCAGGCTTTCTTACCCCAACCAAATGAACTCCTATTATTTTCGGAAGTAGAACGAGGCTCTTCATTATACAACTAAACATTTTTCCCCAAACGCATATTATTTGCAAACTTGTATTCCTATATTTGCAACTCATTGAAGAAGACAAATCAAACTTGAAACAGTCTCGATCGGTTTTTACAAAAGGTAAAACACATACAATAAGAGAACTATGCAAACCTGTACATGAAGTTTTATGTGTGCCGTTTTCAAATCCAATACCAAAACAATCCCAATTATTATTCTGATTATGCGATTTTCAGGCAGAATACGATGTTATATGCACGATAAAATTCTGAAGCACGTTGGCTGGAAAAACCTGGGAATTGACCGATTGGCATGGTCGTATAGTTGAACAGTAGGAGAAAGAAAGTTCACGAAAGGTAAGGAGGAATCATGACATTAGATGAGTAAAAGTGAACGAATAAAAGGAAACTTATTATTAAGCTTATGCGTGTTCTCTCCACGTTTCCCCAGAGCTCATTGGTATGTGATGGCGCATGAGGTTCAACTAAACAACAGAAAACTAGAAACTTATTCCCCTCACTCCGCATATAGTTAGGAGACAGAAAATGATTCAGTGTTTTCTGCCTAACTATATGGCTCTAGTTATGAACATTGTTCTCCCGAATCCCGAATCAAATAGATTTAGAGGGTAAGGATACAGTAGAGAATTTCCAATAGGATCAGTATTCTTTCTATTCTTCTAATATAGTACGTGTTAATAGTCTCCTCATACTGAATGCTTTCTCATACGTGGCAAATTTAACCAGGTGGCTGTACTTTTACCAGGTATGCTTAGAGTCAGACAAAGTTAAGAAAGGAACTCGCAACTATCTCATCGAACTCCTTTTTACCTAATAGACAATTATCTGCAGACTACACGCTCGGGAGCGAAACCAGACGCAATGAAAAAGTTTTCATGTACATTGTACGTTACTACCTGCTCTACACACAGCGTAATGGGATTACGTGCATGATTTTATTCTGGATGTTGATACGATATCTATGTTCATTCCGACAAGCTATAGGTTTGCAGTTAGATGAAAAGAGTACTAATTCTTTGTAACGATACAAACTGTATTTTATATTGATTAGGTGAGATGAAACGAACTTCTCCAGAAGCAATTGTCTTAAGAAGAAAGTAAAAGGGGAGAAAAAAGAAGCCAAAACATAAATACTAATTTCATCCATTTTCCGAGATGTAAATTTGTAGGTAGACAGAAAAACTTTACGCAATCCTGAAAGTTTCTGGTGTACCTGCATTTCATTGTCCAATTAGATACGAGATCGATAAATAAGGAGAAAGGGGAAAGAGGAAAAAATGGAATGAGAACAAACAACCAATCGTGCTTCCAGCTATTTACGATACATATGGTAAGTTATTACAGAATCGTGAGGGTTGTTACGTTCTGCTATAACCTCATGATGTATTTTCTCTTTTGTTTTTGTGTTGTTTAGCAAGCCAGTTTCTTAATACAATGCAGAACACCTACGGTGTTACTGTCAAAAGTGATTACTCTGTACACCTGAGATAAGTTACCGTGTTGCCGAAAAACACATACATAACAAATGTAATGTAAAATGAATAAACCACTTCAAAATGACCCTTTGTCCGGTGAAAAGTAAAAGTGATATACAATACGAAATTACAAAAGCATTTTGGTAAAATTTTCCCAATAAAAATACATAACTACGGATTTCATTCATAATTTAAACAAGCTAAAGCTAAGGGAAAGCATAAAGCATCCGCCATAAAAAAAATGCATCTAGGTATGTCTGTATAATACACAACAAACTTTTCGGTGATGTAGGAACGGATCAACAACATTAGAAAAACGACTTTACTTTTTTCGTTGCTCATCTATTCACACTAAAAAGAAGATGGGAAATCTGGCTTGGCTTAAAAGCTTCAATACTATACTATTACATGAATGGTGTGGTTGTTTTATAGGTGAAAAAGGTCTTTTCTGTTTCTCTCTTATCTTTTCGACAAGTGAGTAAACAACAAAAAAGTTTGATGCATGGAAATATACATACATTACACGTGGTGTTTTATATGTATGAAGCAGATCTCTTCTAGCAGGAACTATACTACCTATTCTCATCCACTTTTCGATAATTCCCAAACCTTGAAAGACAAAGCTATACGTAGCATCTGCGAAAGACATTCCCACTATCTAAAGTTGACTAACCGAAAATACCAAACAGGTAAAAAAGGTGCATCTGGAAAAGAAAAAAGTTTGAAACACGAGAAGGTGTAACTTCCGTAGAGAGATAGAAGTAACAATGAAAACTCTCTAGTGAGATAGACGAATTTATGCCAAAGTAATACCCTGTATCCCCACGGTCTTTTCTTTTACTTGTTTTACTCGTACATGTGAACATATGTACAAGATGGAAAGCGTGCGAGGAGGGGAAACAAAAGAACTCGTCAGCTCATGAAACTCTCCAGAGACTCTGGCATTAATTGGATGAACTAGAAAACTAATACAACAGGCAACTTACGTTGTCACACCTGTGACCGGATTTACTCTCCTCTCAACACTGATACGTCGCCGTCGACTTATACTTTGTTCGCATGTGAGCAAGCACTGATGGAGGAGTCTTGAAAGGCTATACTTAGCTTTGACTATAAAGACGATGGGGCTTTTATAAATAGAAAAGAGGATGGAAAACACACCGAAAGTTTCGTTTGTGTGAAGCGTACCTTCTTCCTTTAATAAGAATCTGTTGCGTTCCCTCTACACTTTTATCGCAATGAGTTACAAAAATGCATGAAAACATTTTTACTACATTCAGTAAAGAACAATGGCTTACACCATAATTAGTTAGGTTACTGTTGTGCATACCATGCCGTACTCAACCAAACCAGTTGAATTTATAAGTACTAAAGAATTCTAACGAATGGAATATTCATCCACTTTCTAAATGCTTTACCTCAAACAGGTTCCGGTTTTACAAATTATTGGTGCAAAAACGAGCATTTAGTAAGTAGGTAATCCAATTTCTGATCAAAGAAATAGATAAACCTTACATAGTGATGTTAGAGTTAGAATGTGATTTTACTAATTATGAGAAAATAGACATTCAGCAAATGTTCAGGATCTTTTCCAGCGTTGTGAAATCCAGAAAGAAATCTGGATCATTTTCCCTGATGTTATGCATGTTGAATGTTGACAACATATAAATATACAACAAAAACAAACCTCTTTTTCATCTTTTTCATGCATATTTGTCCTATGAGGATCATATATACAATTGCGATTGCGAATCTGTTGACATATAGACTTTGTCATCTCCCAAGCCTCTGTCACACATTTACTTCTAAATATCATCTGTGTGACAAAGTAGAGATGACTAAAAGCGTCCAGAAGGTGGAAAATGGGAAGTAGTGGAATCGCGCAAACGGATAATTCGATTTATCGCTGTGTGAAACAAAAGCTTGTCATTTAGTTCTTTTCATCATAGATATACACATACTATGTATGTATGCACATATCCAGTATATGTATAAACCGACCCAAACGTTTTTGGCACTGAAATACGCAACATGAGTCATAAGCGCGTAGATTTCTGTTTCCTGGCTTGTGCCTAGGTAGGTAATTGTGTGATTTTTTTTTATTGAATTACAATATTTCTTTTTGTGACTGAATAAGACGAAATAATATAGATTTATATGAGAGCAGTTATGCGTCCCGCTGTTGAAGTGTTGTTGTCAACTCATATGGTAATATATACATAGTAATTGTAATGAGGAGAGGATCCGAGAGCTGTAGACTGTGGATAGCGTAAAATGATACACCCACTGAAAAACAAAACGTAAACGGCAAAAGTCTTGGATAATGATAACACTTATTTTCCACTGACAAGGTGCATCCTCCCATAAAACAACAAGACGTTAGGCAAGCAATAGCTTGAAATATTTTGTCATTCAAACTATTCATTATGCTGCTTCCTCTGTAGGGTTTTATAATGAAGTACATTGGTATAGTGGCGACATAAAACTTGATTTCAAGTCACTGTATATAACATCTGCATTGATCATTTAATCAACAAATGTTATAATCTTTGCAGGCCAGTATTCACTTTTTTCGCTTGCTAGACTTCACGTAAATTCTGTTCCTCGCGTTTAAATATCGTATCAAAGGATAATTTTCCGACCGACGAGCAAAAATTATGATACACACTACGAAATAGTACCGTCTTCGTGAGCTTAGAGCTTGAAAATCACGACTTTCATCCACGGAGCCTTTACTGTCCATGCTTATAGGCAAAACAATACTGCACTTAAAGCTTTAATATAATAGAGCTGAGTCATTGAAGGAACGAAAATACTATTTTGAGAAAAAAATTTCAACTTTTGCACATTACAACAAAAACTAAGCTCGTTACCTTTTACCCTAGCCATTCTTACTACCGCACCATTGATGGAAACGCTGGTTTCCGTTTCATGAAAATCCCTCCTGTAGTGTAGGAAACAGAATGTTTACTACACAAAGTAAAAGAGTTCCTGCTTGGTCCGTTGTTGTCTTCGTCAGTTGTCATTAGTCGGAGTTCAGTCAGTCTTGTTCTAATGTTGTTCAAAAAATTGTTAGTCACAGTAGCAGGTCTCCTTCTGAGCCTGTGAAGGTTTTAAAGTTAATCGTGAATTGTCCAGTATGTGTTGTCGTACAGTTAATAAATACCATAGTTAGTTAAAGTCAAACTCGTCATCAGTCTAGCGTGCAAAAGTCATTTTAGTCGTAATCTAAAAGATACTACACCTCCCAGATTAATGTTTCAGGACGTAGTTCTAAATACAGAGCAAACAAAATTATTAAAGCAAGATACAAGAGCAGCAGAGAGTCATTCAGTAAAAATTATATTTTATTTTCGAAATCTTTTACCTTTTATGACAAAAACAGTCACTACTAATGAACCGACTTTTATGTAGTATAGGGATTCACAATACAAAATCGCTATATAAGCCTAACATAAAGTATTATGTGCGTTCTATTAAGTGGTTATTCATTACAATTACCTGAATGAGTTCGAGTTGATAAAGCGCAGTAGCTACATCATTGAACCCCAAGGTGCTCGGCGAAACTTAATTCCACTGACAAACATACAGACATCAGAATGTACTTTTCATTGAGTTAT
>JAAXOA010004514.1:0-10214 GCA_036561885.1 Salina celebensis
AGCGTAATTGTACGTGGCTCATGCTTCTAACAAATAAAAATTAAACAAGCTAAACAAGTGAGCATTTTTCGGCGTTAGATTACATAATCTACGCCAAATACACTTTAAAGGTTCAGTATAAAGGTTGAAGAACCGTATGCAGAAATGAGCGATCTTTGTCTTTCTTCAATGCAGTCTTTGTCCATCTTTAAATTGTCAGAGGGTCGCATAGTAAAACTCATACGACGGTAACTCAGAGCTTTGTGAGTCGGACCCAAATGAATCTCGTTTCATAACTCTGGTTTACGTGTGCGATGGACAGAGAGGCACTCAAAGGTACAGAAGTACATCCACCTTTCTACTTCGCGTACGTAGTAATATCCATATCTAACAACTTAATATGTACATGTTGTAGCATCGGCAGCACGTACTAAACCCACCAGTACAACTGTTCCTCTCTATAATCTTGATTCTTGATAATGTTCAGTTCAGTTGCTTTGCATTCCCTACTCTGACATTGGCAACTTGATGAACAAAACGTAATTAAATTCATTGTTTCCACCAAAACCAATAACCTCCGGTTGCAAAACACCAATTGTAAATTGTGTTGCATAAGTTGTTGCCATGGGAATATCGTTCCATAGCTGTTCAAAATATTTTAATATAGGATTCTTCGTCTTTCGTAAAGTAAAATTACATTGCTAAACTGGTAAGTATTAAGGAGGGAGCTTATTGCTAAATATTTTTTTATAACTATTTTCAAAGATGGCATTACGTTTTTTTATTATTTCAGGAGCAAGGAGAACTTTTCCATAAACTCAAGCCCAAGGATCAAGGTATTGACACTTTAAAAGTATAGAATGGAGTTTATCGCTACACTAAGTTTCCATATTTATATCTGTTTATAATAAGTGGGTAAACTTAAACCGTATTCTAATAATTTCTGTGCGATAAGATTGACATCTGTGTATATATTGTAAATTCAATGATGTAGTATATTTTTGTTTGTAGACATTGCATCACTATTCAATATAAGGATCAGTATTTGAGGACTTCTTTCATTATTTCGTACCATTGACAAAACTTAAGTAAGGAAACGTTGCTAGATTAAAAGTTGCCAAAGTAAACACCTTGGCCATTACAGCTGATAAGAATGGACCGGAACTCGCAAAATCGATACCAAGGTAGGGGTTATCCTCCAGAAAGTCAACACGGACAAAGCACATCCTACCCATGGAGCACTGGGAACGCCGGAGGCTCCAATCAGCCGTATCGTGGCCAGTCTTCAACCGGACATTCATCTGCTCCCAGTCCTCCTCAAAGTTCTGGAGCCAACATGTATTACAATCAAGCTCAAGTAAACTACAACAGTGGGCCAACATCTTATGGACCTGGTAGTAGTGGCTCAAACCAGCCTTATTCAAACCAACAGTCTTACCCCCAGCACCAATATGGCCAGTCTCAAGGAGCTAACATGAATCCATGGGGACAATACAACCAAAGTCAATCATTCAATTCCAATGCTCAGTCATCTGCTAACAGCACAACCCAGCCACACTCTTATAATCAGTATCAATATCCCCAAGCTGCCAATCAACCGACCGGCCAGAACAGCGTAAACGTTAGTTACCCGTACTACAATGCCCAACAGACAGCCAACTACTACTACCCTCCAAACATGTATCCTGCTGGGATCCCTCCACCGCCTTTGCCACAAGTACCTCCACCTCCAGTACAAGCGATTAAACTAGAAACTTCTTCTAGTGCCAGTGATAAATTGAGTGACAGTTCTGCGAAAGCTCCACCACGTGCAGAGGAGAAAGTGAAGCCATCGAAACCATCCCAGCCGTCGAGTGAGGGAAGCTCATCGAGCAAAGATAAGGCGACTAGCCAACAGAGTAGCAGCAACGTTGTGGAAGAGAAAGAGAAGGAAGTCAAAAAGGCGGTCCCAATCATGGTATTACGAAGTCTTCATAATACTGGCTAGAAGAGTCTCACTTTCACATTATAATATATTTTCACATCTAAAAACGACTCTCGCTGTTGTGAGGGTTTTCTTGATAAAGGGTTGACAACTAACTCGAAAGCTGTTTGTAGGTTGGCAAAAGACGCGGCGGCAGGGTACTTCCTACCGGGGTTGTCAAAAAGGCCAAAGTGGAAGATGGCAACTCTAAGGTTATTCTTCGATTTTTTAAAAAATTACTTAATCTTTACTTTACATTTATTAATGCTCCTCCTGTTCAAATACTAACCTGTGTCTCTACATTGGATTCAGGGGAAGTCGGATGCTTGGTCACAGTACATGGCAGAAGTACGACGGTACAAAGACCAGTCGTGTACCGAGGAACGTCAGAATAGGCCACTCGTCAAATGACCTATATTACCTGCTGCTGTAACCCTCCAGTTGTTCCTGGTTCGCTACTGGATTGACTTTCCTCTAACATGAACACTTCTCAAACGCAAAAAAAACAAGCCTTGGTCATATCACACGATAAGTAATAATTAGGAAGATTGTCAGTTGGTAGTGTTTGCGATTGCATCTTTCTTGCCTTTTTCAACGCGTGCAAGTGAATGACTCTAAATGTACGATTTTCAAAACATTAATGTAACTTTACGTAACGTTAAGACATATAAAGACTCTGAGCCTAAGAAATACGTTCTAAACATGAATCAAAATTAGATTTATCTGTTAGCGTCATATTTTGCAGGGGTTCAGCAATAAAACATGTGTACGGTATACAGAAACAGAAAGCTAGTAAAATATTTCCAGATATTATTATTTGTCGTTTTTCATTTTAACTTTGTAATGGGATATGCCCTCGAATGTAACACGTTGAAAACTGAAAAGTATACATAAGGCTCCAATTTCGATGAATTAATTTTATTTTGCCAAATAGAATAGAAAGGAAATACAAAAAATGGAAACTGGAGTTTAAAGAACCTTGTAATCGTTATGTGTAAGCATTCACGTAGACAAAATTCTTACAGTTTAAGTTAAAATTATATAGAATTGGTTACGACCACCTGTATTAAAACTTGCCCCTTAAATTTTGTACAGTGGCTTTCAAAATTAGATTGTTAGTTGCTAATGTATCAAAAAATGCTAATTTTGTTATAAAATTATATATAGAAGTATATGTATAAAATTAGAGTATTTGTGTCATATGTATAAATTAGAGCCGAATCTCTGATTGTCAGTAAATTAATGAAAGTTTTAAAAAACGCGTGCTCTCATCTTCATTGCATTTTTATTCTTTTCACTTGCTTTCTCCACTGTCATGGATCGACGTCATTTCGTACTATACCTCTTGTCAAATATTAAAATACAAGCGAACTGTGAAAGTAGGCCTTTGAAAGGGTTCCTCAAAATCTCAAAGCCACGAGGACAGTAGACAAACTAATGTAATTGCATCACCCCAATGCTTTCATGCGAAATACCGCGAACGATGCAGTTTGAATTTGTCAATAATCTGTTCAGTTGTGTTTGTGTTGTTTGTAAATCTCGATGAACCTACTTTAAAAACTTATCCAGTAGAATGTCAAGACCTTAACAGTCCTAGAAATGACTGGAAAGTAAACTGGAACGATCCTAGTAAGCACAGTATTTAACTTTGTCTAATTCTGTTTCTGTTAATTGGCGAAGCATGCCCGGTGCACCACACTGAAATTGTTAGGCATTAAATCGTATTGAAGAAATCACTGGTCACAAACTAATTATAGTTGCGGGATTAAGTTGTGTTTTTATTATTATACGTTCTTCAACAAGTCAAATAAATTTAATCATGAATACATAGCTAATTTACATCTAATATAATAGTATGTTTGTTTTCACACTTTACACACGCAATTAAACAAACATAACTAAAACCAACATCAAGTGTTACAGTTCATTTTTAAAGTAGTATGGCAAGTAAAGTTAAAAGTAGGATTATGTGATTGAATACCTTTTTTTCTGAATGGTTCTTCAATTACATCATTATAAATTCATTCAAGCAAGTACAAGAGGTAAAAGAATGAGATCAGCACACAATTAACTTAGGAATATTACCAGTGGAATACAACTGCAACCCGTTATTTAAACGTTACTAACATATAATGAATTGTTTTTGAGTTTAAATACAATGATTTAATTAAATCTATGTAATATCAGTTATCCATCACATATGTATTAAAATTTACTAACATTCATACGTTTTTTATCACGTTATACTGAACCTCGACGTTTATTCACAGATATACACATTTTAGTTTAGTATTTTAACGGTTTCTGTACGTGGTCTAAACACTCTTAGTTAAAAACATACATTACAAAAACGAAATTGATTGACGTTGCATGGTAAAGTTAAAGTACCAATATAGATAGTTTTATTTGTAAATTTACACTTGTTTCACGTAAACCTAAACTATTTTTATGGACGATGTGCAAAACGTTTAGAAATATTCTAGAAGTCATTCATAAACTGACTTAAAAATAATTCTCTTCTTTAAAATTAGCACGTTGTTTAGCATTAAGTTGCGTTAGGATGAATAATTCCTTTCTCACCTTTTCTTTTCTAAACATCATATTCAGTTGAACCTTACAAACTTGGACGCATTCAACAATCATGTTGTGATAAATTATATCAACGGTTTTTTTTTTCTAAACAAATGCTAGCCGTATTATAGAGGCAAAAACACTAAGCCATGAATGTCGTGCTCATTAACAAAAGTTAATAGCAATCCTAATCGAAACAAGTTTAAGTCAAATGTAAACTTAGTAAAAAATTTCATTCATCATCTACAGAAACCAGGACTAATAGTAGTCCAGTTTTCATAAACTCAGTCATTACTATAAACATGTATCATACAATCTCATTTATCTTAGATTTTTTTTTCTTTCCCGTAGGGTTTCTTAGGTGTAGCTTTAACTATCGTTGACGAGTAAGTATTTCTTTCAGATCATAATTTTTTATTGAATAAAAAAGAAAATGGATTAAAGCTTAACTTAAACTTGCCAAGAAGACAATAGCATGCACTCAAATTTTAATTTTAACTATTAAGTTGAATCTTTAAACACATTTATCGAACAGAATGCCAAAACTGAATCAAAATGAAAATACAAATAAACTAAACGTTACAAGCTAAACTCATTTTAGGGGACAGCAGGAATGATACGAAAATGTTAAGACGTAACTTCAGTGTTTAAACTGTGGATGACCTCTCATCATTCAAGTCATTGCCTGAAGATTTGCATCAGTGTCAAACCCTAGCATGAGATTATATCCTAACGTTCTAATTCTATCATTTTCACTTATAGATACAATCCTTGAAAGAAGCTAAACTATTCATTTAAAATTAAAATTATTCAATTCCTGGTAGCTTATGTAAATCGAAATACCGCATAAAGGACGAAATTATGGATTTCCAGCTCATAAATTACAAATATGACATAATGCAATTTAATATGCTTTGGAAATGCATTGTGATTGTATTTTCTCCACTTGTTTTGTGTTTTTCATCTGTAAGTCTCAAGATGAGTGATTAGTGTGAGCTGAATGTATTTTCTTCAGAAAAGGCATAAATTCAAGTGTTAAGTTTACTTGCAAAGAATATTATGAGGCCTTTGGAGCCTAATTTTACCAATTTATAATGATACTGTGTTCAAATTCTCGTAAAGCTAAAAATTGCCAAGTAATCATCGCGAGAAGGATACAATGTTAGTGCATCAGTCACATTTCACTCACCATCAGTTTCCAAATTAACTCTAATCTACGTTCGTCTTTCCTGTTCGTTAGTTGTTTGCTCCAGATTCTGTAGCTTAAGGAGCTACATGATGGAGCCGTTATTAACAAAAACAAAACTAGGTATAGTATACAAGAATCTATTGAAATGATACAATTCAATTTCATGCTTGAAACTATTTAAAAAATACTAATTCCGATATGCATTATCACGAAATTGTTCGTTTCGGGGACAAAGTGAGACTTGAATAAAATTCACAGCCTTATGCGTGATTATGCTTCTGACTCTTCTATTGTTGTTTTTTTATGAATTTCTGATTGGTAATGCAATTACTAACCCTAAAATCTCTTTATACTTGGATAATGATTGTTTGTTACTTCCGTTGCAGTTTAATACACTATGAAATTATAAACACTCTGGATGGTTGAGTTAAGCATTCAATCACATTCTGAGTTGCATTTGAGATAGTTGTGTAATGTTTTAAGTGTGTTTAGAGATCGGATCTCTTGTCCGTAACGTGTCACTCTAAATTCTACAATATTAAACCTAAGAGGTTATTGATCAATATCCTAAGGGGTCGTATCCTCTAGGATGGACAGACGGCAAGGCAGCAATCTGAGAGCGCGCAAGCGACATGATAACCTTCTTGTGAGCCAAGTCATTCCTCAACTCGCGTACTTCTCTTTCCGCTTGTTCCTTCAACTGAAATTATTACACACATTTTGAGCATGGAGTCTTGAGTATTTAAAACGATAAATATGTGTCAAGTCAAAATCACCTTAATTTCAGATTCAAGTCTCAATTTTGCGGCCTTAGCCTTCTGCTGCAACTCCTTGATTTCATGCTGGAGTCTCGCAGCCATGATCTTATAGTTTGCCTGAAATCAAACAAATTATATTGAAAACCGTCTTATATAGTAACATTTGCAATAGAAGTGTACTTCATCAGAGCCACGACATTGATTAACTACTAAGAAACTTTTTAAAACCTTGACATGTTTAAATTTTAAACTGCTTACCTTCTTTGAAGGGCCATCTCTAAGTCTTAATGGTAGATCTCGACCTTCCAAATGAGCCAGAAGTCTTCTATGTACAGTATTCAACTCGGCTCGAAGAGAATTGCAAGCTGCCTCAAGTGGCCTTGTCATAGAAGACTCCTCTATGTACTTCTTGTGCCAGAACTCATGTCTCTATAAAACGCACCCGAATATTATTAGAGTAGGCAATTATAACATTTCAAAAAGGAAACCTACAACCGTCCTAATATTTAATGATATGTCGCATTAAAGCTCTAGGAGCTACGAATGTCAGTAAAACGGCATTCCATCGTTCTAGTAAATGTGCACTAAAATTTATGTGTATGTATGAAAATTAAACTCATACAGTTTTTATAGGCAAATTTGAAATACGCCGAAGGCTGTGTACATAAAGCTTTTTCCGCCTAAATTTTGTAATCCTGGGGAGCAACCGGAAATAGCAGATTTAAATATAATATGGATATGACTAGAAACCGAATATAATGGACGTAGCCTTGACCAAACTGTTCCAAATATGCTTTTCATCTCATTGGGGTCAATTGCCACTAGATTGTATCAGCCCAAACTGTATAGAAAGCTACCTGGGGTGTAGAATTATGCGTAACTCAAGGTGTACAACATAATAACATATTATTACACAGTATAATATTGTTATGTGTGAAAAGTACTTTCAGATCTTACACCGGGCAATGCTTCTAAATCAAAACAGAGAAAATTCAAAATGACGTGAGGCACGCAACCAGGAGTTCATTTTTCATACTTATACAAGTGTACGATTCTTAATAGGTTTCTGTATCCTAAACTTTTTTTAAATCACTTTCTCACTTCTACTGCAATGGAAAGGGGGCGAATGTTTTAACCCATTGACTGCATTTACACTAACTGTATTTCACTTGGCATAACGTGAAGTCAAAATGTAGAATTCATTGAGGTCACGTTACACTTTCAATCAATTGCCATTTTATACTGCTATGTGTTATAAATTGAATGTTGATGTTAACTTATTGTTTTAAAATAGTTGAGTATAAAAAATTTAATCATTTTTGGCTTACCCGATTGATTTTATCCCGCTTCTCTTTAATCAGAGTTTGTAAATCGTTTGCCCTCTGAATCAACTCAGCCCTTCGCAGTTCGGCATCATGGCGAAGCTGTACTGTCTCGGCAATTTCGCGAAGAATCTTATCGCCTAAATACGAATAAAGTTCAATTGGTTATCAGGAAGGGGTGGATGTAAAATTTAGTAATGTATTGCGTGTGTCATCGTAACAGAAAAAAGCTTCACGTAATAATGATGTGATGTGAGTTTTTATGCCATGACCGAACAAATACAATGGGACCTAGAAAGAAAGCAAAATAGTGAAGGGGTATTGTGGAACATCATGCAATTTGTTAGCTGATTCCTATGTATGGTTTATAAATAGGAATGCTTAGGCGCTGTTGCTTCTATGTTTTAACAAAGTTATAAATCTTTTATGAACAATTGCACTGGAAATAGCTGATGAAAATTACATAATATTATCCAGCTATCATTTACTTACAATTCATATTCAGGAGAAAATCAACAGAGAGAGAGGGGGTTCATGTGCCAAGTAGACTTGCGGAGACTGCAATGACGCTCGTTATGGTTTCACCTGTCTGTCTGATACGTTAGTCCAGTTGAGGTCTTCCATTTATTTGTTTTGTCATTTAGGACTATTTATAAACCTACTTCTAATTTTGATTTTAAGTGCAGGAACATGCCTGTTGTCATTGTAGGATGTGGGTATCTTAAGTTATTTTCAAACATTCCCGTGTTTAAGACTGGCAAAAGGGGCTACTTTCTAACTAAATACTGGTTGAAAAGTCAGGAAAGCTTAATTACGTATATTTTAAAAATATATAAGTTTATTTACAATGATCCGAAGGGGTAAGCGTCTTAGCTACTTTCTCTTCATGCTATAACAGTCTCATATTTACACAGAAGGTATAGATGGTAGTCTATCGCTGGGATCCACAGTTTTATTGACGGTGCAATGTCTAGTTCTACGCGTACTACTCCAATCAGATTCATAAATAGTGGTAGTCTCTCTAGTAGTAGTAGCAGCTACAATAGGGGGATATTTATTCAGTTCTTTTTTTAATTGTCATTGTTCTTGTAGCACACGATGATAGGACTTACGGTCGTCAATCAGAGGCAATGTAATTGTACTACTCTTATTGTTAAGGGGAGGGGCTCGCTTTACGTGACATACAGGTATAAAATTCTTTCGAAAAGTTCATGGGACCAGTCTGAGTTTGCACAGCTTTGTCCAGCATCTGCACAGGGCCGGACTGGCGAACTCTAAAAGTATAAAAGTAGCCTTCCTCTGAGGAAATAGCCTTCCAAAAGTCGGACGTCTCTTCAGGAATTGAATCTATAACGATTCCACTACGATTTGACTGATGGGAGGTATTACTTCCTCCTCCAACGCTGGCTCCGCCATTACCGTTAACGACAGATACTTCAGCGACTCCAATTGTTGGACTACGAATGGAACTCATGCTACTGGACAAGTGGTGCGACTTGTGACATGAAGAAAGCTTGGCTTTTGGACATTGCGAAACTGGAGTTGATGTAAGGACTCCACGAGAAGGCGTCATGTAATAGTCAATGATGCTTATGTCAGGCAGGGATTGAGGGGATTGTATTTTAGATTTGCGATAGGAAATTTGAGTCAGACTATCGTGATTTGGCCGTTGATGATGTGATACTGAAGACGACAGATTATGCTGCATCTTCTCGTACCGTACCTTGCAGTTGGAATCACCGCTAGTTTTTAAGAGTGAAAGAGACGAATTCATAATATGCTTATGGTTCGACTTGTCTACAGAAATGCTTCTTTCTAAGCTACCGTACGGAGTTTGGATGCTCTTTGAGTTCCGCATGAAGTTCTGTATTCGCTCCTCTATGTAAATACGACGTTTTTCCCGTGCCAGGGCTTGTCTTGCTAAAGTCGTTTTGTTAAGCCTCTGAGGATAAACTGCTGGTTTCCTTGGGTCTGGATAAGGTTTGGTTTTCTTTTTTAGTATGGTTGGTGGCTCCATTGTCATGCAGGATGTGTAGTCCTCCGTTTTCTGTTTTTTGATAAATAAAGTCTTTCGCAAAGGTAGTGGTGACGGATCAGCGAATGTGTGTTGTCTTTGAATTTTACATTCTCCACCCCCGTTTCGGGTTAGTCGATTTTGCTGGTCGTAGTGGTTGCTTGCCTCTTGGAAGCTTCTTTCAAATTCCTCAAAACCACTCTCAGTTTCTAGGTCTTTTTCATAGTTGAAACCTTGCTGATGTGACCTTTCATATGTTTTCTCAGAAATATCATACACTTTCCCCTGAATGGTTTGCTTTTCATACGAAAGTTGTGAATACCGGTCCTCCGTTTTCTCCATATTGTAAAATCTATCATTCACCTCATGCCGACTGCCGTAGTAAACACAATCGGAATCTTCCATAGTACCCTCTTCT
>JAAXOA010004515.1:0-10213 GCA_036561885.1 Salina celebensis
GCCTATAATAATGAACTATATAGCGAACTCGCCTATGGCGAGAGCAAAAACAGTTGATTTGGTTTATTTCCGAATTAAAAAACTAGGGTATGTCTAAACTTTTTAAGATTCAATTGATTATAGCTTAGACATCCTGAGTTTTCATAGTAACTAATAAGTAATTAGTCAGTTTCCTTCAAAACATAAACAGTCTTTGCTTGCAATTGCCTAAAAATTTTCAAATCATTTCCAAATCGTGTATTTTTAATTAAAATGCGAAATATTTGTAACAACAATTGTTTTGGTTGTATAAAAATCTGCATTCTAAACGTACCCGATCCTTATATACTATGGAAAAAGAATAGACTTACATTTTAACACTACCTAAAAATGACCATAAAATCCGTCCTTCCTTCAGATGGCCATTGTCCTTCCCTGGCACTGGATCCACCTGGCAGGCCTGGTCCTTTTCAAAACTGTCTGGCCGTTGAAAATGTTTTCGAGGAAACTTGTTTTGAAAGAGTAAGGGTTATTCAAGCAGCAACAAACTTGCCTACAGTTATGATAGTTGGCAAAGGTAAATAGGCCTCTGAAGTTGGTAGTTATGAAAGGGTTTAGATTATGACTGTTTTTGAAAATGCCATCAAATAATCCATGTTTAATTCACAAGGGCCCTGCTTAGTATTTCCAGGTAAGGAGATTCAAATCATTATGGCATTATTATCTTCTGGGTTGTTTCCATTTATACTGACCGGGTCCGCATCGTCGCGAGATGATGCTGAAAAAAGCAACTTACTGCCATACCCCCAGACTTCGGTAGGTGACGTTCTTTATAGATTACCTGGCACCTCTTTCATATAAGGCTTAATGGCCACTTACCATTAGTAACACAAAGGCACCTGCCTCCGATTGGACCAGGCCTTGGGCCAAGCCCAGAAGACTTCGGTTGAAAACTTGAGCTAAAAAAACTAAGGAGGATAAACTTCAACAAGATTTATTGGAACAAAGTTCAAAATTCAATCTCCAAGGAGAGTTGGGTTCCTTACCTCAGACCGCTTTTCTCCGGCAAAAGACCGGTTCAAAGGAGCAACCTTTATTTATCTTTGCAAAACGAAACAAAGAGAATACTGATTACATTTTCAGTGAACCGATGGGAAAACTAGTAAATACAACGCAATTGATTTACGTGTTCTACTAGTTGACAGAAACAACAAATCAACAACTCGTCGAATGTGCAGTTCTCCGATGTCTAATGAAGCACTGTAACCATAAGCAGATTAAGCGTTGTAGCGCTTCAATCACTTCTCAGACTTTCTCTATCAGTATGGATAGGGATTCTCGGAAGAAACTCGCTTCCTGTCTTGCTACGGGACGCCACGTACCAGGAGACTGGTAAAATCAATATTGACAAACTGATTTGTGATTCCTTTGAGTCTATTTGAGCAACAATGTGCAGTTTTGTATAACAAAAAATATCAATGTTGAAAAAATGCCAGGTAATATACGCACAAGGAGCACTCAAGAGTTGTTTCACGGTTGTTGCATGCAAATTGGATACAGTAGTGAGAGCAAGTTAGCTGGCCTGCATAAAAATATCATATCCGATTCCGATTGGAACAGTATAGTATCTTGCATAAGTGAAAATATGATTAAACAAGTGCCCAGTTAATAAATCAAAGTTAAATTTTACATCAAAACCACGAAGTCTACAAACTGAGGAATGTTAAACAGCAAGATGCCTATGAAAAAGATATATGACTCCACACAATAATCATGAGTAAAATACATCACGATAAATGTTTCGCAATGGCTTAACTCTGCTCATTTTATGACGTCAAATGGGCATAAATCTTGTGCACGTTGTAAACCACAATATTTCATCATTGCAAGGACAAGATTGATTAGCTTCACCCGATTAGTCGAGATGAGAGAAAAAAAATCTGTGCCGGACGCAACTTTCGCTACATCAGTCAAAACACATGTGAGCGTCTACTGGAGACTGATCCCATTAGTTGTAACAAACTACCTAAAATATTCAATGTGAAACGTTTAGGAAGGCGCAATCGGGTGATTTACGTCGGCCATCCAGGTTGTGTACATAGAGTAGAGAGCGAGAGAGAGAAAATAATGTTAAATGAGAAACCTAAACAAGGTAGAATCGGCTATTACTTATTATAGAAACTTGTTATATTACACACTACCATCATGCCATGTTTCCTTCTCTCTCTGCAGTTTCGTATTTTACGGCGTATTACATTCCATCTAAGAGCTTCTCCAGTAGATGATCAGATGATCACGAATCAGACGAATGGGCGGACCCCGGCAACCATAGGTAACCTAACCCCAAAAGCTGTCAGCGGAGCCATGTCACCTGTATTCCATGGCTTGAGGTCAAAACTGAAACTGGAGAAAGTTTTTAAAACCTTTTGATATCGGAAGCAACGGCTATTCCCCATATCAACTTCTGCGACATTTTCGTCTGATCAGGAATACATTATGGGAAACTTAGTATTTGGGAATCATTCGAAGGCCCGTGTCAAGTGCAAACGAGTGGCGTGATTGGCGTACATTTTTGCAGTAACTGAAAGGCGTAGTCAAAACTTTTCCTTTCAGACATCCCACATGTCATATCGAAATGCACAAGAAAAATGCTGACAACTGACTCCGAGCCTTAGGTTCAACCGATTTGGCTCAAATTCTATAGTAATCTTCCTTAGGATCCAAAGTATCCCTCTGCCAAGTTTGGTCCAAATCGGCTAGAAGGTAAGTCTTGTACAGCTAAGACAGACGGACAGCCGACAGACAGACACATAAATCTATATCATGACTTACTGAATAAAACTCAGCTTCGTAATAACAACTCTCTCGAGTTTTTACTTTTAACTAATACTCAATTAATTTTGGAACGCACAAAGGTAAATAGCAGGATGACTTGAAACATGATCAACTCGCACTAGAAAACGGCTTCTGAATTGATACTGTATTGTAATAATATTCATTAGGACGGCATAAATGTATGACTTGAACTTTGCAATTTTTGAGGATAACTGCATGTAATGTGCAACACTGCAGATGGGGTTAGATTCTCAATAGGTTCGTTGTACCATAAACTGGCCTGAGGATTATTTTCCTATTTGAGAGCATGAGGGGAAGATGTAGGCGAAAGTAAATTTTGCGACATCCTTTCAAAGAGGCTTTACAGACCAGAACAAATTAGATTTGTGGGTCATTGATAGTTCAACCTTGCTAGAGCAATGAGAAAAGATAAACACAAACTGGACAGTATAAAATGAAAAGAGGATTACAGCCAAATAGAAAATTATGATGAAGGGCTCCACGTTGCACGTTTTAAATCTTTCTATTCAAAAACTGGTCAAATGGAACATCCGATCAAGCAACCTTTGTCAGTATGAGTTTAGAGGATAGGGGTAAAGTAAATTGGGGAAAGAGCTGGACTTTATCTTGATATGAAAGCTATTTTCCCGCATCGATGAACTCCGTGCATTCAGTTTACGATTCCGTTCACAATAAAGAAGGTTTTGAACAAGTATTATTGTTCATTGAATAGCCTAGGGATTCGCAACGGACGACCGTAATTCGATCTTCTAAACCGAAATTTTCAATTCTGTTGGCCTTAAATGTTAATTGAATAGATTCCAGTAATCCTTGTAGAGTTTAACTATTGAGGTAGAAAATGACTGTTTTCAAATACATAAGTGTACGTCCGGTTGAGATTTTTTGCGGTGGAAGTGTGTGGTATTTAGTGTTCACTTTCACCATGCTTCAAATGCTTAAGGAAGGTTGTGTTCGAAGCCTGTTTTAGTTGTAACATATAATTAGGATCTCACTTAAACAGGCCGAAAACGTTTATGTTGGATTAACCAAAGTGTGTCTGCCTCTTCTACAACTCGGAAATGGGACCAGGCACTTGAAACTTATTTTTATATTAATGTGGCACTCATGGTGTGTGGTTGTAACTGTGACCGTGCCAGTCGTGCCGAAGAACAACCTTCAGAACTGAGGATAATCACTCAAGCAGTACTCATACAACACTTTTTGGATTGTAATACGGAACAAGTTTCCATAAGAATATGAAGCATATGCCCATGATAAAAATTGTTTTCATGAATAGTTGGTTTATTACAAACAATACTAGGCCTTTTAGCTTTGATGAGAATAGTGTAAAATTGTCAAAGAAGACTTGGTTGTACGTAATAACATTAAATAACTGTAAGAGTATTGTATTTTGTGTGGAACAACAGCAACAACATTGAAACGAAAATTCCGACGCCATTTCAAAGAAATTATCATCATGATTTTCTCCTGTGAAATAAACATCTCTCTCATTAATGATCTTTACGACTGCGTGGAATGGCAAAGTCATCTCGTACAAAAGCTCAAGTTTCGAGGAACGCAGAATTTCCCTGTTAACAGCTACGAATTCACAACATCAAAAGCCAGCTTTAAAGAATTTAATAAAGTTTGAGTTGCTCAAACAAACCGCAAATGATCAGACAGAGAATTTATAGGTCTTTCATATCGTTGTTTAGCAATTCTTGAATGTAACTGAAGCTATTTTTAGGTTCTCTGTAAGATCGTTAGTCTACAGGAATGGAATTCGGCCTAATAACTGGAAGCAAAATAGTGATACTTTCACTACTCTTGTTAACGTATATAAAGCTAAATGCCAC
Source organism: Salina celebensis (assembly GCA_036561885.1). Classification (NCBI taxonomy): domain Eukaryota; kingdom Metazoa; phylum Arthropoda; class Collembola; order Entomobryomorpha; family Paronellidae; genus Salina; species Salina celebensis. The sequence continues at coordinate 4,671 of JAAXOA010004515.1, forward strand.
TCTAATAGTTTCATAGTCATATGGCAACATGACGGCATCCATTTTAAATACCTCGTGGTTCATTTGATTAAATTCTAACTCATTTTAATGGCAAAGTGAAAGGAATTTTGTATTAAGGTAGACAAAAACGTGTTTTTTTAACTTCTTTTGCGTAAAATATCTGGTTATAAACATAATGCGCACCTCTTCTTTGTTAATTCAAAAAGAAAAGAATCAAGCTTGGTAGAGTTTTTGTTAAGAACTTGAATTATTACATAGAACCTTACAAAATGATAAGTTTTCTCGATACGCCAACAACGTCGTGCAGAATGCAAAGAATATTTGAAGTTTTTATCATCCCTTCACCGTTGTTAAGAGATTCTTGACCTCAAGTAGACAAACCGATCTGTATAGTTCCTTCAACGGCGTCAACAACTGTAGTTTGCAAAAAGTTGCAAAACGAAACCATTGCGCATTGTTGTGGCAAGATTCAAATATGCATGAACGATGTAATTACATTCTCCTTTGCGATTTCTGGTTGAAAATTGGGCGTAGCAAGCTATTCCCACTAAGAGATCGAACAAATATGTTGTTAATAAAAAAACCTTAATGCTTAATGTTTATAAAAAGCTTTATGATAAAAAAAGAAATAGCTTCCGCTACTTCTCCCCATCCATCCAGGTGAAAGCATGTCGGAACATCATAAAATAAACATGCAGATTTTATTACATTGCATTTCACAATATATGTTAATCTTTTCCTGCTTTCACCGAAACGGTAAAACTATACACTTCAACGTACCTCTTCCTGAGCTGCAACTGCAGCCGTAACTGAACTATCTGGAAAGGTTCCGACAGAGCTTTTGTAAGACCCCTTTGCGAAGGCCCCTTTTTTGGTGCTTTTCATGCGAAAAAACGGGGAGCTTACTCTATGACATTGTAAATAACAATTTGCTGCTGCTTGCTGGGGAACAGACAATTCATTTTTTCCTCGTAAAATTGTCTCATGCGAGCTAAGTATATTTCGTGGAAACATCTTTACGTCCTTTCTCCTTTTGCATTTTTTGCCTAGTTGGATATCTTCGAAACAGTGAAAGTACTTAACATGATCATTTCGAAAAACAGGTTATTTCCTCCGGACGTTCACGATATTCACGAAGGATTTTCATGTGTACTGCAACGAAAAACCGAAGAAAACAGTTTCTGTCAGACTACACTATTTCTTTCTCCACGTTTGCTTCAAATTTTAGTTTTCAATTTAATTCCATATTTTCTATCATCAAAGCCTAATGTAAATAGGTTTGCGACGAAAATTTCAAACTGGGTTTGAACGTCGCAAATGAAATGCCATTTACTATTTATGCATTTGAAAAGTGTATACAGGTATTTTCAAATACCAAATGTAAAGTAGTATCATTCGGGCTTTTTTGGCAAACAAGTCGATACTAAAACTTGGGGTGATCCATAACGCATGCCTCGTAGTCCAACGAAAAAGTGAGATTGATCAGAGTTAAAGCAATGTTTACCACATGAAATCTGCATGCAAGACCCCGAAGTGGGTGGTTAGTGGGTTGTTTAATGGAATATCGAATCTTAGTATCGTCAACTTCAGTTGATTGATTTTGCCTCTCAAATGCCCAACCAAATTGTCTAGTTTTAGTGAAATTATGTTATGTTATTTTAGTGAAACCACTGCCCGCTTGGATAGTTAAAACCCGGGGTTTGATGGCTTGGCCAAATTGGTAGTGGATAAAAGTGCCGTAACTGACCATAAACAGCGGCACCCGTGAAAATCTATTTACTTAAGCCACGGTGTAAGCGGTGACTGACATTAACATCCGCGTCATGTTCTGCGTGACATTCTCCGTGCACAGTCCCCTAGCAGGAGTCATTTGGTGCGTAGGTTAAAATCCTGTACCATACAGTAGCACTTGTTCACATGACAGCTTTCAGGAATGATAGTTATCAAAAGAAAAAGTAAAAGCTATTAGGCGATCAGGTACCTACCAGTAGAGACTGTATAGGGTATTAGGATCGTTTTTTTTTCATGGTATGTAAGTGGTTGAAAGTATGCATACACTGTAACGTTGAAAGATCTTTGTTTATGTGTGTTTGTATGTGTGGCTATGTATGCATACGAGTTTTATTATTATGCCCCATGGTTTTTTTTTGCGTCTGCGCGCATATGAGAAAACATTCAACCAGTGTTTGTTTTGTTTTGAATGTGACTGGGACTGGATACATCAAAGTAAGTAAGATAAATATTATAAATTGATTGATTTAATTAACAATATTCTTTTTCGCTTTATAGAATGGCTGCCGTTCCGTTCAATCTCACCTGGGTGCGGAAGGACCTCGTTTCTTTTAACCTGGTGCGTTTTATAGTTAAAAGTTTCAAGTTTATGTGTGCCGTGTTAAAGTTTGTTAATTTGTCTGTTGCATATTTGTAGGCGTGTGAAAACGACCCAGATACTGGCGAACCGTACGATTGGAAGTTAGACATTCCTCAAATGTTGCGTTTTTTAAAGTCTGATGGATGGGAATACAACGACCCTGAAGATCAAGTATATTTGGAAAAGCACAATGCTATCGTCGTCAATCCATACTTTGGGATTATTACAATTTCTCATCTTCAACGGGTCAACAAAGAGGCAACCCGGACAAAGAAAGGAAAGCTTGTGCATAGGCGAAAGAACCCAAAATGTAACACCAGAGGTGGCCATCCGTTCCAAATCAAACGGCACCAGTGGGAACTGTTGAAACGGCAGTATGAAAACGGCCGTGTGATATTATGGCCAGTGACAACAACACACACTGACACGACGTATTATACAGCAAAGTTTCGTGGGAACCAATATTATCCGGGGAAGTACCTGGATAAGAGACTAGCCGACCGTCATCAAAGGGAGAACCATGCAGTGATGATGGTGATAAAGAAGGGCCGTCTGTGGCGTTTGATGGAGTGTGTCAAACCAGATGAAGACCCAGAATCTGTAGAGCTACACAAGTTGATTCGGAACAAGTTGGTACGCAAAATTTGTGTCAATTTTGGTGTAAACCTGAAGCAGACGACCGGTATACACAAGAACCGACCCTGTCTCCCAGACGAAGTGCAGTTTAAAGTGGAAGTAACCCGCTTCAAACAACCTCCTCCGTAAGTGTACTATTTAATCACAATTTTAATCCTTAAAAATAACAAGAAATGTATTTAACAATTTGTTTTTTTTGTACATTTACAGGAACTGTCCAGCAGATACCTGCACGGAACACGCATTGTATGTCGTTGAGATGGCTGGTCTGGACAATGATATGGAATATCCGTGGGATTGGTACGATATTAATCGCAACTGCGTGTCACATGACATTTTTATGCACAAGATTAATACATTACTTTTCCTTAGAGGGGAAAGTTTTGATGGGCATCGTGGTAGATTCACCATGAAACCGTGGATCTATGAAAAAGTTCTTGAATTTGCCATGATTCAAAAACATAATTGCAATGGAAAAAAAGATTGTGCTGCCCTTAAGAGAGAATGTAACAGGCGAATGAATGAAGTTTTGAAGAAACAGTGTTTCGAAGAATTGTTTGGTGGACTTTCCATTGTTGTTGAGGTGGAACCTATTGAAGATATCATTGCCAGAGAATTTAAACGGCCTAGAATTCAAGTGGTTGATCTCACAGAAGAATATCAAGTGGTTGATCTCACAGAAGAATAAAGTTAGGGGAAAGAAAAGTCTGATTTATTCAAATAAAGGTACAATCAATTTTGACAATTTTTGTAAGAGTAATAAAGGTGTTCAATAAGTACAATGTGTGGTATACAATCAAACGGGTAATAGTATTAATTACATTTTTTTGTTATATTTTAAATATTTTTTGTTTTAAATATAAATGTGTTCATGTAACAATTATAATAAATGTGTATAAGATAATATGATAATGTTTTTGTTGATTTTACAGTTTTGTAAATGTTTTTGGTGTTCAATAAACAAACAAAGTATTTGCTCAATATTGCTCAAGATTATACTACTAATAATAAAATGATTATACAAATATACTTGCTATTTTTTGTTCTTTTGCTTATTTTGAAAATCTACGTATTCTACATGATAAAAGTTTTCTGGAAATGTTAAACTGTCTGTAACAATTTAAACAATGAAATTACAAACTGCAATGGTTCACTATTTGAAAAAAACGATACTTATTATGTTGGGGAATTAATTAAATACTCTTAACTATTCAAAATGTTTTTGGAAAAGTTATTTGGATACCAAGTTTCGTATGCAGATCCTAAATTAGACATTAATGAAACATTTCTATATCTATTTATAGGAAAATTTAATTAAAACTACAATGATTTATTTACAAAGAAACCATACCCGTTTACATTTGTGAGTCTGCTGTGTCCATGGGACGAGAAAATGTTCCCAGTTTGTCAAGCAGCCTTTCTGCAGACTCAATGTTGAGCGTGACACCTGCTCCCCGCCAGATGTTGGAAGGATCGTCTCCATACGTTCTCCATAAACTTTCCTCAACTCTCAACCAGAGTCTTATGCAAAGCTGCTCCTGATCGTTGTAAATTGTCTTTGCCGGCCGGACCCAAATATGGTTGGCCTTCCTAACGCTCAACTCATTCCAGAACTCGTCAGTTTGAAAGTCCTTGTACGTGCTGACGCTGGCCATTGAGTCGCTCTTCAAAACACCGTTGACGTGCCGGTGAAGCTCGTCTATTGCATCTGAAAGAGCAGTAATCAGGTCAGGTAACAAATCACAAGGATAATTAAAATATGTAAATTGTCTTTTTTGTCCGTCGATGGATGCGCCTCCATTCCGACGTCTGAAGTAAATAACGCCAAGATGTTCACGAATCACCAAGTTGTAAGTGATTTGTTCTACAGTCCTTTCGGTCCAAAACTTGGGTTGTTTCCAGACTGGCGTCTCTTGTATTTCAATCTGTGACTCTGGACACATTTTGATAGTTAGGTCTTTGTGTGGTTTGGCTTCGTCCACTGCAAGTTTCTTTCCGTTGATTTTCTTTGTTGCCATGATAAAGCTTTGATAATTAAATGTAGACTGCGATGCCGTGTTCTACTGCAGTCGCACTATTTATACTGTGAATGAATCGGTGATGCATGAAAGAGTTATTAAAATTGAAATCATTAATACTACGAAGTTTCTCATTTGATTGCTCACTTTCTTATCAATTGTGCAGCTATCAACATGGATCTTGGTTCACGTCCAATTGATTTGGAGTTTAATCACTCGATCGGAAAGCTAATGTATAAAAATCGCGTGAGTCACTATTTAAACTTTTTAGGGCATGAAAAGAAATTATCTCCTTACAAAAAGTTTCCACATCATTTGTATACCAAACCTTTAAATGATGAGCAGTCTATTGTAATGGAAACGTTGAAAGATGTCGCCAGAAAAAGCAAAAAGGGTGAGTATTGTGCCACGACTCTACTGGCGCCTCCGGGTTGTGGGAAATCCTTGCTAATACAAACAATTGCAAAATATTGTACACAGGAAAAAATCAAGTTTAAAATTTGTACACCGACGGGCTT
>JAAXOA010004516.1:0-10212 GCA_036561885.1 Salina celebensis
CCCCTGTTCTAAAAGTCTGCCCATTATTTTTGTACTGCCCAAAGCTACCAGCACGCAAAGTGCTGCAAAAAAAGCACGTTAAAGCATATAATACAAAATGAAGCTCATTAATCATTTCAATCACCACATACAACGCAGTTGACGCAAGGATGACTCCAACAGATATAAGTATTGTCTGGAATCCAGCCACGATTTCTTCAAGCACGGTAAGTGACAAAATACCCATGCAATGCATCCTATGACATTCGTTAAACTGGGCCGGTCTTTCGCCATCGAAAGTTTCCGAAATACTGAGCAAACGATCGTTAAATTTATGCATAGAAACAATTGACAACACATACCAAGTGAAATAGGTAAGAACTTTTGCCGCCTGTGACAAACAGGTAAGTCCGTACAGAGCTGATTCAACCAATTTTGTTTCAATACTGATTCCAAAGATTGTTTGGAGAGGTAGAGAGTCTAGCACGGCTGGAGCCATAAAACCAGACATTGGAACGACTAAGTACCCGGCGGCAGCGATTTGCAGAAGTAATGATTTTAGCGGAGCCGTATTCTTAGATCCATGCGTTTGAAAATGTGCGTGATTAAGGAGCCACCGAAACTCATCCGGAGACCAACGGAAAATTGGAGTCACACACAATCCAATAGTTGCACCGGAGAGTGCAACAAAGTCAACGACAGCTTCAGAGACATGTGACACAGTGTATTCGTCCCAATAGTTAGAAAGCCAGATGATTCTCCAACCGAAACAGAAGGTGACAAAGATTCCAGTAGTATCCGAGACGTTAAGAATCCGTTTTGCCCAAGGCGCGGTGAATGATGGATTTGGCGTAATGCGCGCTCCGTCATTTTTATGGGGACAAGGAAAAAACATGTTCGAGGTTGTTAAAATACGGAGACCTGCGTGACGAACAGACATGATTTTCCACACACAACTCTTAGTTTCCGGACGTTTACTACTCTATAAGGTAATGTTAGGTTTTCTTTTTACTGTTCAGGCACTAAATTAATTTGGTCGGAAAGCAATGATCAAAAATTTTCACTGAATTCCAACCTATTTCATTAATATTCGGGTGCTATTACAGCTAATAAGCCAGCTTGTCTTTTTCCCCACATTGCACTCCGCAACACCGTCAGATTTAAGCAAAGGCAGCCAGATTGGGAAAAAATAAAGTCCAGTCCCTTGTCTCAAAAACGTAAACCTCAGAATGTACAAGTAGAATTTAGAGGAAGTAGAACTTCTAAAGCTGAAATGCAAAAGGTGTCCTCGTCAATTCCTGTAAATACTTGACAATCCAACCGTTTGCTTGAAGAAGTGGCTTTTACGACAAGGTTTTTATGACCGTGTTTAAATATTATTTTGTTTCATGTTAAAAATGACTTTTTTCCAAATGTAAAATTGTCTTGTATCGAATTAACGTGGTGATGGGATTCAATTTTGTGGAACTTATTTTTAGCCAACGTTTTCTGTTTCTAGAAAATCTAATTTCGCATAAAAAATAATCAAAATTATAAAATAGCTCATTTCGTTTATTTCATTTAACATGAAAAACATTGTTCGGCTCACAACCCTGTGCAATAAGCAGACCTGCTTAAAAAGAAAATTATTTATAGGCTTTTAAATTATCTGTGTTAATAGAAAATCTATATGAACAATAAACCACGATTAGTAGTATGTTTATCCATTCGTTTGATTATAATTCTATAATACCACGATTTAAATACCGATTGGCCCGTGACTATTACTTGCTGAACTAAGAATAACCTCCGAAAAACTATTAAAATGTAAGATTTGGAGCCTCGAAGGACAGTCATTTGTGTTCATATAATACCATTCTAAAAATATGGCTACAATACAATGCAATAAGATTAAACAAACACGTCAGCACTGATACTATTGAAATGGTGGAATATATGCAGGTTGGTGGAATGGCTTACACAGAGCTTAGTAATTGAATATTCCATTTTTATTCCTTCATTAAAAAACTACTGATCGCATACCTTACAATTTAATTTCTTATCAGCAAAATATTGGGTAAAATTGACATGAGCTTTTATGACATTGCTGCAAATACCTAGTTATATTCAATTACAACCGAGCCCAGCACAAGGTAATTAGGAATTGATTAAAAATAGTATCCAGCTAACGATAAGACAAACAATATCTTTGATTGCGTGCATTATGCTCAAGTCTGTGTCTGTTCGTCAATCCGTGCTTATTAGCCTTGAACCAACGACAATGCAATCGGGTAAAATCTTTTCTTAGCCCCAACAGTCTTCGACAATGGAATTTCATTGTGGCTGGTGGCCAATTTCCACAGCAATGTTCAATTAGCTCGCCTTCACTGATCAAATTCAGACTCAAAGGTTGCCAATGTTTTGTCATTGTTTTTTTCGATTGTTGCTTTATTTTAATGCCGAAGTATATTTACTAGCATGGCAACCCTGAACGTATTTATGATATTCGTTTGATGTTATTCTGTTTGCATGCTAATGATAATGACTGATCTTATCCTTCAATTTTTGCTATTTATGATTAGCGATTAACCCTGCGGAAATTGTTTTCATGTTTAAATTTGTTTTTTAAATCAGCCACCATGCAAGGTTTCTTTGCCTAACTAATTACTGTTTGGTCATATGTCACAAGGACTCTGGTCTCGTTGGTTGGGTGTTTTCAAAAGAAGTAAGTACTTTAGAGAAGAAGTGCTTAAATTTGCCTTACTTCAATTCAAACCGTGCGTTTTTTGTCCGACCATCAACAAGGAGTAATTTAATTCACAAGTTACACTTGCAGTTAGTTTAGGACAAAATGGCTTCTGCCAATGGATGCTCTAGAATAAAAGCAGTAACGCCTCTTCAAATCGAATTGGTCGACATTTACAATTGGCTGTTTGGATTTATGCCTCCCTGCATTGTATCTATCCAACATAAAAATGGCAGAATTCTAATAACTCCAAACAAACTCAACAAAAATATGCTCCCATGGATTGCCAAAGTTTACCTTAATTGGGGAACACTGTGTCTGATTCCGGCTTCTCTGTCATTTTTAATGATATTTCGCTACATGACACTTCCACAGTGGGTGAAATGGAGCCCGTACCAGAGTGTAATTTTGTTTTACATGACATTGTTCAACTTATTTTGTTTCGTATCCTACACCTTCCTGTTTTGGAACCTCGAATTTTGCAAGGCGTTGAGTACACTACAGCAAATTGAAAACAGTTGTGAGTTTACTAATTATTTACTCAACTTACTGTGTGTTTAATATGTCATTTCGAATGGTTATGTCTTACACTAGGTATAAACCAGAATTCAGTTGAACGAGCCAAAAATAGAAGGAAGAATGGCACCAACGGACAACGCTGCATATGTCGGGCTTGCAAAAAACGAAATCTGATAGATTTTGCAGCATACATGGGAGTGATATTGCTGGGGACTTAGCATTTACCTTTGTCCATCATTGGCGTTGCGGCGGACATGGACCCTTTGTATCTAATCACAGAAAGATATCTTCTGCCAGATGCATATACGCGGAATGTTCAAGTGGATCTAATTAGTAGAGGAATACGGACACTTTTGTGTTTTGTAGCTGTAATAGAAGGTTATACGTTCTTGGCTTTATTCATTTTGATAATACTTCCTAGCTTTATATTTCTAATCTTATCAATGCTTGAAAAGTTACTTGATTCGGGCAGGCAATGTCACCGAATTCATGTGCAAGGGAGGATACTCCAGGCAAGTTTCAAAACTTTTTGCGACACCTTAATAGGATTTTGTCTAGTTATGGCTCACGTTTTGGCAGTGTCATTGTCCGTGTTGGCATTAGAGTGCAGCAGAACTATGCCAGCACTGATATACATTGCTTTGATACTCGTATTGGTTTACTTAATTGCAATTCTGGCCATAACAATATTCACTTTGGAACGGATGTCATCTTCTTTGATCAGTTTACGCATGCAAGCATCTTTCATATCGGGAACAGTGACTAAATCACAACTTATCGAAAACAAGACATGGCGAGCGGAAAGATGTTTCGAAGCAAACTTCGTAGGAGTACTTGCTATATGAAAAGGCTTTGCTATGGTCTACTTCGGCCATTTAATTGACAATGTTGTCAACGCACTGCTGCTCATTTAAATATATCAAACCTCTCTTAAGGTTGATATTTACAAATGTCACAAGAACTCTGGTCTCGTTAGTTGGGTGTGTTATTTATTTATTTAGCATTACAAGTTAGCACTGTAAAGGAGGAATAAGTTTGTTTTGCTAACAGGAATGCTCAATATTACAATTACATAGTGTCATTTGATTTGAATATACTTACTAGCATCAAAGATACATGAATAGTCACAGCAGGTGGACAGTTTTTAAAGATACAATTCTTTTTGTTTATTTAGTAAATACTTTTTATAATATGTTTTGGAATTTTTGCTTTTATATTTTCTGGTATATTTATCCACATATCAGTCAGGAATAGACCTGCCATCGATTTCGAGGTTAAAAAGGACATATTAAAAGAAATCTCTTTTAGTAATGTAGTTAACGACATAAATTCCAGGTATTCATGTGGAGTGTAATGTCTTTGTCTTTACTGTACACCATTTCTTCTGCAAAACCAATTGGATCTACTTTCGGACAAAGCCATCAAAACTTATGTTTTAGAAATTTGGAGTGTGCATGATAGCAACCATTACACGGCTGTTCTGTATCAAAGTATTCACTTGTCGGGCCAAGTCCATTAACAATTTGATGCAGCGGATCGATCAGTTAAACTCCGTAGACGACGACAACGAGAATGATTCCGCGGAAACTGGATGTACTTGGACCAAGACATTTAGTGTTGCTGCAGTTCTCATCACCATCTCAATCTTAATGTCATGCTCCTATGTCGCGTTTGGAGACATTCCTTTCATGGACTTTGGACTGGAGTTTTGAAACCGAACTGCTGGTTCAAGCGTACGAAACGTGCGAGTTTTTATACATTTGGACCTCAACAAACTGGGAAAATGAGACAAATATTTTGGATGCAAAATACGCAACAAGCTTAACATTTGCAGCAGCTTCCTTGGCTATAACTGGCGACACTGTGACGTTTATTGGGAGCTTACATGAAAACCTGATGATTGACTTTTGGGCAATGGTTGCCATCCAGCTATATGCAACAAGGCAATGTCTTACTTAAATGATTCAAGATTCTGACGTCTTTTACTTCGTATACTCCAACGAATGGAACTATTATGTGAAACACCGGGAAATATGCGATGAAACAAGCAACATATTTGGGATTCTCGTTGTATTTGTTCACATCAAGAATACAATCCAGATATCGTACACTCACTTGACGATATTTAGTGGAATGGAAATATCTGTTAAGTTTATGGTAAGGATAGTTAATGTCGGCAAGGAGTAATCACTTACGGACTTCTACAAAAGGCTTCTGGCGTGGTAAAAACAATTTCTTAACTCGAAACGAGATTTTAAGTAAATACACCCTTGATTTGGAATGTATAGAACGAAGAGCTAAGGGAAAAGGTTCTGCGGAAGTCAAAACGACGGAACAAGAATGTGCTACACCCCGAAAACATCAGCCTTTGTGTACTACTTGAAGACATGCGGCCCCATCCCGTTGGACTGGGAAGAGGAGAGTATCCTGAAACCGATGCGTTCATTGCAAAGGTAAGGAAATAAATGTTTCTGTCATACTTACATACAAATGTAGTCAGCTAAAATTAACTCAGATTATGTAAACTGATCGGGCCTAAATATCGCAAAATGAATCAGCTCTTTAAAAGTGTGGGAACGCCTGAAAAAATGCCAAAAACCAAATTACCAATGCTTTCTCCATGGAATGTAAAGACTGTACCTAATTTCCTACATCCAGAGCAATGTATTCAGCTGACAAACAAATAATTCTTGAGTCAGACAACGAAGTCAATCCAGACGAATATTATGTACTCAATAGAGTTTTACATTTTCGCCAATTTTTCCATGTAAAGTCCTGTAGAAACTCTGAAAATACCTTTTTCCTGGTTTAAAGACCCTTCTTTTGGCCTCCGGTGTATCAGCTTGTGTGCCATCATCCAGGTACCAAATGTTTAGTTCTGAAAATATCTCATGCACTATAGGGTGTATAGCCAAACTGAAGGACATTGGTCTCGTATTATCTCCTTGTTGACAGCCAAGGATTGCTAGTAAATTGGGCTGTATATACGACTTGAGGCAATTGGATACGACATTGTGAAAAAAATCGTGGCTTAATTTATTTCAATAGAAACGCTACATTACAAAATCATTAATTCAGGTTATTTGTGGTATATATACAGTTGAAAACCGAGTTCGGTCGGTGATCTTTCACCCAATAAATAAATTCAACGACCCTGCTGATAAAACACTTTGACAAAGATTTTGCCTGGTAGCGCCAGACACAATTTTGGACAAAGTTTGATTTCTTGAATCAGATTCGAAATGCCACGTTTCAAATACCGTAAGCATTTCGAAGCCAATTTCTTTCGAGAGTCAGCTCCCCAAGTTTTAAATATTTCTGCCAAGAAACTTACGAAAGCAGCAATGCACATTAAAAGCCACACCCAGTACACAACTTTAATGTTGCTTTTCATTTTTAGTTTTTGCGGTCTTTCAGCCCTCTCTTTACGGCCGTGAAACTCACGAAGATGCTTTTTAATTGAAGTGCTCAAAGAATATATTTCGTCCCATCTCGACCACACATCAAGCAATCCAGCATGTATGACTGCCCTCCATCGACTAGTTAACTGCTCTGGGTGGCTAGGAATGTTGTGAAACATCATTAAAGAATAAGTTGTAAAGACAGGTTTAGAACTTATGTGAATATTCTCGTACTCTGAGGCCGTGAGCCGTTCCTTAAATAAGCTGTTGAGCTCGGCTGTAGCATGGTAATTTGCAATTAACGCGGAATTATTGCAAGCTCCTATATTTTCTGCGATCGTCGTTGAGTTCCAGCTTATCCATTCCCAAATACTACGTGGCTTAAACAGTAGTCTTCGAATTTGACTTCGCGGATCGCCGTCAGAATATTGATTGAGATTATTATCAATTGCTAGGGTAAGACTTCTGCCTGATTTGAAACGTTTTTCTAATATCGCAGCGATGGCAGGCAATGTTTTCATTTTCGAGAGAAGATATTCAGTGTCTAATTTAGAAGAATTCGTTTCGTAATATATTCCTCGTTTCCGAAAATCGAACTGCTTGAGTGCATTTGCAAAACTACTTAGTACACTTAGTGTTAAATCTGACCTCTGTGAGTACAGAGTAAAGTTATTGTGAATTAGTTCTCCAATTGTATCTAAGTGCGTGGGAGGAAGCTGGCTAGTTATTCGATCGATATTTTTGCCACGGTTCTGCACGGCTAGTACAACGCAAGATAAAGTCCATGTTATCAAAATGCATTTGGGTGCGCGACAAATACCCCATCCACGGTCCAAAAAAACCTGAACGGGAAATGTGACAATGTTGAAGTTTATTGATTGACGTAGCATCCAGATGAACACCATAGTTGTCACGTAGAAGCTGAACACGAGCACCCAAGTTTCCCAATCAAAAGCTGATACAAAGCCAAGGAAGGAAACTTGAGCGTAGTTTCTAATTGATGCACATGACAGAAAGTAGATGGCTTCTCCACGGGGAAAGTCAAACTCCGGGTCCCAACTGCCATTTAGCGTGATGGATACAATCGGTGCAACTCTAATAGGAGCCATAATCGTAGCGAATGGAATAAAGGTTGAATTGGGAAAAATTGTCGGCATAAGGCTATTGATTAAATACTCATTGGAGCTTGTTTCTCCAGACGACTTAACTAACAGAATTAAGAGATCCTTTTGGTTGCCTTTCATCACTACGGGGAAACATTGTAGGTTGAAACAAGTACTTAGATTTATTCCCCATCTTTTTATAACAGCATTCTTTTCAAATGCTGCCTTTCTGCATGTAGGGTGCTCCTGTTCGTTAAAACACCCTTCTAAAACCGCCGAAGCGTGAATACTGCTCGCGAACATTTCAAAACCCAATAGGTATCCATCTTTACAAATAAACTCATCTGTGACATCACTCCACCAATACATTAGTTCGACTGCTAGTATGTTTGAAAACCATCGTTTTTTACCGCGAAACTTTAATGCAAGTAGTATATTGTCGGAGTTTGACACCACGGAATACGTGTCCACTAAACGTGCTCGTAGAAGGTAAGAGAATGTTGTTAGTGTTCTCGGTCCTGAAACATCGTCACGGTGTATAAACTCATCAGTGAGTGAACTCGGCGCAACTATATACGACATATCTAAGTTGTCTTTCCATCGGAAATCGTCTGAGTACGAAATAGTCCACTCCTTACAAGTCGGGGGTTCGATGTAAACGTGTACATAACATAGCATCTTTGAGAGTGGTAGTACTCGTGAGACTGAACGAGTACTGTCCTGTTTATATATATACTTAGCCCGCTTGTTGCCATTACACAGAATTGCTCCATAACTGCTTTCTTCGTATATGTAAAGCGACCTGGCGACCGGGAAAGGTATCAAACTCAATTCGTCGATGTAAAAGTCCATGTCCAATCTTGTTTGAATGATGTCTACAGCACATTTGGAGAATACAGAGAGTTCAGGCTTCAAATTAATGGTTCTTGGGAAACCAGTGGGAAATGAATCGACAAAAAAGAAAAATATAGGCTTGAAAATCCAAACGAAATTTAGCGTCTTCATTTTATTCTTCGGTCTTTTAACCTAGCGAAAAAATCCAAGAAGAAGGTAACTCTACCAACGAATGGGCTCAAACTTGTCACCGGGAACTATTATTCGGCAAGCCGTCGTTTTATATTAGGATTCAATAATCGTATAACGTCAACTCGTCTTCCAACTTCCAACCACTCGCTCTCAGTAAGGAGTAAGGACAGGTTATGCATCAGACTAAATCTACACAAATCCTTAAGTACACTACAGCTATCATATTTTTTTCCTTCTATGACTAGTCTTGTAGAGCATCCCATGAATACATACATACAAACCTGCATATAACAGTAAGTGTGAGGGAAAAATCCGTTATAACATAACCATGTTGAACCTTCTTAGGACACGTATTTTCTACCTGTTATAGTCATGGAACGTTATTGACTGTACAATGTTATAGCGGTGTATAATTAAACGTAAAGCCCATAAACGACGGCGGGGCGGAAAAAATTTTGCCCTGATAATCATGTAGCTTATAACACTGGCCGTTATAACGAGGTTCCTCTGCATATTCAATTAAATTTGTGATCGCGTGTCCGCATTTTTAATTACTGCACTGCGGAGTCTCATATTTAAACCAAGTTTATCAGTCACGTTGTACCAAACCGTGAATGTTTCGGCTGCGGTTCTTTTTAGTACATATGTAGGAATTGTTGGAAGGATTTCAATTGTGTGAGACATCTGAATAAATCAAATCATATAAGTATATATGTACATATTATGAATATGTATTGTATAAAGTAGTGTAGTATTAAGTTAGTTTTTATTAATATTAATGTGTTATTATGAAATGTATACTATGTTTTTTGATTTATTCATTTGTCTCACGCAAAGCAGATGTTACAATTGCAATCCTTACCACAATTCTTACATTTGTAATATTATACAATATACAAGTTGTTCAGGCATCAGGACAAGTGATATTTGTACAGAGACGTGCCAATGGGGGTGTGAAGTGGTGAGCCACACCACCTGGGCCGGGCCTCGACCGGCCCCGAAGGGGCCGGGCCACGGCTATTTAACAATATTACTTTTGGATAACTTGTCAGCGATGCATTCGACATGCGAGCCAAACATTCATATTTTCAGTTTATGTAATGGTTACGAACTTTGACCTTGTTATAATATAAAGTGTTTGTTCGTTATACTCGCCAGAATCTGTGACGTCAAAGTACTCCACTTTCCACAAGCTTGAAATTCTATAATTCCATGAATGGTCTCGATGAAAACCACCAAGTGATATTTTAATAGTGCATCCTTAATATGGAATATCAGTCCTCATGCATTCTAACAAGTATCAGGATCTTCCGAATTCCAGCCCCCAATTATACTCCGTCGCTGTTTCCGCACAAACGATTACGATTACATGTGTAGGTGGTAGTTCTATGACGTAAGCTAATATCAACAACCGTGTTTAATTTCAATAATTTTATGCCATGAAAAAGAAAGTCGATTT